>JBBMFX010359652.1:0-18342 GCA_037832545.1 Rhabdalestes septentrionalis
TAGGACATGGGCATATATATATATATATATATATATATATATATATATATATATATATATGTGTGTAAAAAAGCGCTATTCATATCTGTATTTGTATATTTTTTGAAAGAGGGAAAGTATTTGTATTCGTATTTGTATTCATATTTAGGTAAAATTCATAATGCAGCGCGAAAACTCTTCCTGAATCTAAGCCTGAACTTGAGCGTGTGATGGGGGTAGCGGAGTATCTAAAAATGAAAGTAAACAATAGGTCATATGTAAGCACACCACTGCACACAATGTGAACAGCACGAAATTCGTCCTCTGCATTTAACCCATTCACCAAGTGAAGCAGTGGGCAGCCATGAACCCGGGGCCCGGGGAGCAGTGTGTGGCGACGGTACTGTGCTCAGGGTACCTCAGAAGTGCCTAGCGGTTTTGGGGATCGACCCACGACTTTCTGATCACAGGGCGAGTGCCCTAACCACACGAGCGGGGGTGGGGGTGGGGTAGTGGTCCCCAAAGTATTTGTCCAATTACCGTATTCATAAAAACATGTAATTTGTGCCTTTACGAATACCATATTCGGATTCGGCTCCACCCCTATAATATATACTGTATATATATATATATATATATATATATATATATATGTAGGTGCCACACAAATCAGTGTCAGTTCCTCCTTTGTATGATTGCTCTCAGAGGACCTCCACCTGCAGCCCAGAGAGCCTGCATGTATTAAAATGTGACTGAAAATGTCCTGCTGGAATAAATTGGTGTTTTCCACTCACAGTGTTAATTATCACTTTGGTGAATTGCTAATTTTAGTTGGTAGAGATCAACGCACCCTCTCCAACTACCAGCCTCTTTTCCTCCAACTGCCTCTTTTTCTCCTCTCTGCTGCTCAGAGAAATGTGCAGCACGCTTTGGGTGAAAAGGTTTGCTGTCGGCTTTGCACCAATGCAAAAATTATTAATTAGTCAATATTCCCGAACCAAACCAGGGGGCGCCAGCTGCTCTACAGAACAGAATGTATGGCACAGAGGTTGTCACTGGCCTAGCATCAGTCAAGACATGCTGAGTGAAACTAAAGTTTCCTTTGTTTTCCACTGGAGAAAAGTGCAAATCTCATGCGTAAACCATCACACACTCACATCTCCGAAATTATCTCAAATGGATTTGCAAATGTGTAATCTACAAACATTTCTGCTTCAGGATGGTGCTGCTACTGCTATGTTTCAGACAACAGCATGTCATACAGTGTCCATCATCACATATTTACTCTTAGCTTTTATTATGTGTAAGCTATAATAGTCTCATTGATCCAGTACAAAAGCAAAGACACCAAGTGGGCATCTGGTGGTCTGGTGTTTAGGGAGTTGCAAACCTAAGGGTGCAAACCTAAGGGTGTGTGTTTGAATCCCAGGACTGCTAGAAGCTCATCTGAGGTACCCTCAAGTACCCCATGTGCTGCTTTCCTGGCTGCCTGGTGTATTGCTTGGTGAATAAGTAACGCAGAAAAGAATTTTGTGATGTTTACACTGCGTGTATATGGATAATAAACGGACACATTTAACCAAACATCAGGGCAAGTCAGCAACATCTGGAGAACTTCTGTAAATATTATTGTACCCAATTAATACAACAACAGTCCAGTGTGACCAATGTAAATAGGCAGCCCTTCTCAGCCACCCAGCCACTTTGCCTTGAGAAGCTTCTGGCACAGCCGGATGGGTGCAGTGCAGCGTACAGAAGTGCTGAAGCAAAGCGAATGCTGATTAAATAGGATTCTTTCTCCAGTCCCTCGCACCTTTAATATTTCTCCACTGAAGACTTTTCAGAGGAGCCCAATGAGCTGCCAATGGCAGACTCCAAGAAGGACAGAGGATGGATAATCGATGCTGTACCTTACACTGGCCTGTGAAAAGGACTCCTGCGCCATTTAGTGTCACTGTATGACACCTTGAGAAGAGAGAAAAAGAAAAGAAAACATAATGGGATTTCTCAGAGGCCCTTTAGTAGCAACTTAGTAAATACCTGTTAATGACAAATGGCTTAACTGTAGGTTTCTAAAGTGCTATTCTGAGTCAGTCTCACTATGCTAGTTAATCTAGATTAAATTCACAAGTAATTATGTTTTTTTGATGAATTCTTGGGGTGGGTTTCTTGATCTAGTGTTTCCCTCATGCACGCATTTTTTTTTTCAAGAAAATCTTGCTAATAACAATTCTGAAAGCTACGATATCAGTTAGCATGGTCCCATTTCGCTAATGACTTCCATCCCTTGTCATTCATTTTAGCACTGCCTGTATACTTAATGTCTGTAATATAGGGGATATTAAAACTAACGTCAATTAATTTTAAGGAGTTTCACAGTAATGTTTCCATCTGCCTCCCCAGAGGAAGCGAATAAAAATCAGCCATCTTGTCAGGAATGCTTCTTAATGTCTAAATGCCTGGTAAATTAGCACAAGCTTCAAATAAATTGAAGTAAATGACAAGAAGTAAACAACAGTCCCTGTGCTGCCGTGAAGTCCTCTTCTCTTCCGGGAAGGCTTTACCCTGAATGTTGGAACATTGCTGTGAGAATGTGTTAACATTCAACAACAACACCCTCAATGGGGTCAGGTACTGATACTGTATGACTAGATCAGGAACACAAAAGTCGCTTCATCTCATCCCAAAAGTAATGGAAGGAGTTCCTCCATAGAATGCAGCCCCACAGCTCCACAGCCCTGATTTACATAATCTGATAACCAGAGATACGCTTTATATTACACAAATGTAATGATGAATCTGATCAGGTTTTCTGATCAGGTTATCTGATGCCCACCAGCCCAAAACCAACATGTAACTATATTTCCTCTGCGACCCCCTGGCCCTGTCTCATTTGTATCCCTCACCTGACATAGCTGTGCTACTGTGAAAAATTAAAAGAACAATACAGACAAAAATAAATGTCCTTCAGGAAAGTAACTCCTTAATACTGACCACTTGCTAATAAGTAGGAAAGAGTAGTAGCGGGAAAAGGTATTGACTGGTAATCCTGTGTGATCAAATTACATCATTTTTTCCTTTATAGCCTCTTCTTATTTGTTGCTGATGGTGAGATGATACAGCTGGTCAGCTGATGATATGGTGATGACAATTTTTTTAAAGTCATATCATCTTGTCTGTTTGCAGCATATTAGCTACCATGAGTATGTGACATGCAATTTAATAATCACACAGAAAACTCCAGTTTTCTCCAGTGCACCGCATCCGCCTGGCAGCAAATCCACCAGGATGACACTGCAGCGGCGCATCAGCTGACGGGTGGCCCTTGGCTCTGGGCGGCTGTTGCTGTATATGTGACTTTGTCAGAAACCTGGCAGCCGGCGATAAGGCCAGCTGTGTCTGCTAATTTGCACTGTTTTGCAAAGACTCAAAGGCAACCTGGCACGCCCAGCCTCTCTTTCTTTCAGTCTCTCTCTCTCACACTCTCTCACTCTCTCTCGTCTCTCTTAGCTTGGAGATGACTGTTTCATTGTTTACTCTCCTTCATTTTCTCATTCTCTCTCTCTCTCTCTCTGTCTCTCTCTTGGTCTCTCTTTCTCTCTCTCTCTCCCTCGCTCTCTCCCTTTTGTTCACCCATCTTCCCCTGTGAAAATCCAACTCTTAATCTTTGCAAGACTGACTGCAACATGTTTAGTTTTGTCATAGAAAGGCTCAAATGTACTTTTAGTTAAGAACTAATTCAAGGAACCAATATGCCTCTAAGAGACAGGTCACAGGACGGGCATTGGGTGTGTATGCCACAGCGATTATGAGACACGCCCTATCATGCGCCGTCGCATGTTCTGGATCAGCAGCGTCCGCTGTGTTTCCTCTTGGCCGTTTTGTGCCCTCGCAGCTGAACAGGAAGTGAACTGCTCATCTCTGAACTCGCCAAACTGCAGCAAGATCACAAGTCTGGTTCCTACCCATGCCGATTGAACATCACTGAAAGAAGAAAAGATTTGAAAGAAAAACTCCATCCTTTTTTCAGTCAAACCTGCCCCATCTGTATCAAACTGGACTGGAAAAGCATTCTGACACATTCCTTTGTTCCTAAAACAGAACAGAAGTCTGCTGATGTTAAGGTCTCTAATAGAAGGGCAGCTGTTTGAAAAAATGTGACCATGTAATGCACATTTGAAACTACACTGTACAAAATTACACTTCTTGTTCAGGGCTGCCTTGATATTTGTAGTTTACAGCATGTCTAATAGTGAGTTAATGGAACAAAGTAACTTATTGTTTGAAGATCTGTAGGGCCCTTTGTAGTGCCAGCACAGACTTTTTCCTTCTTACTCAGAAGCCAATTGCCCTTAAGTGTGACTGTGTATCTGCCCTGTGAAGGACTGATGACCTGTTCAGGGTGTCCCCTACCCTTTTGAACTTTGAGTGCTAGGATTGTCTTCAGCACCCCCTGGAAATAGGCAGTTGGAATTAATATTGTTACACTGCCCCCTAACTACACTCCTGGAATTACGCTTCATTTGGTTAACATCATAAACATCATAGAGAACACTCATTGGCTATAGTGAATCAGAGTCTAATATTTCATTTTTATGAACTGCGAAATCAACCTGCCCTCCCACATCATGCATTGACACCACTGCCAGAATGCTAACCTCAGCGTTTTTGCCCAAGCAGAAGTAATATTGTTGCTAGGATATGATACTAACATTTTGCCCTGTCCATTGATGCACGGTGACATAACTAAAACTCAGAAGTCCATGTGTTTTAGAAGTTGCCCACCTGTTTTATAAGTGGGCAAAAGTCCCAACATTTTTATCAGGAAAACAAGAATTTGACATTTTAGATCAAATAACGATGTTAGACACTAACAAAGTAAAAAAAGGTCAGTTGTGATTTCAGGTTGACTTTATTCATCAGCTAGTCTCATTTAAAACTTTAATTTCAATTTAATTTCACATCGATTCTTACAAATAAGATGTCATTAACCCCGACATTTGTTACACATATTGGTCTTATATCATTGTACTGGCCATTTTGAGAAAATATGAACATCAAATTCAACACAGAGCAGAAGAACTAATACAAAATCAAATGAGTTGTATTGTGTTGCAACTGATAGTAATCTAAATCACTAATATGTAAATCTTTATGCAATGTCTGATCCTACCGAAAAGTACACCAAAAGTTTGTAGATACTTGCTCATTCAGCTTTTCCTCTGAAATCAAAAATAACAATTGGGAGTGTGCCACACCATTTGCTGCAGTAACATCATCTACTCTTCTGGGAATGGATTAAATGCTAGATGCTGGAACTTTGAGAATTTGATTGCATTCAGCCATGTGGGTGTCAGTGAGGCCAGGTACTAAAATTGAATGATTAGTTCTGCACTCCAACTCATCCCAGAGGTATTAGATGGAGGTGCATTACTTCAGGGAACATAGTTCTATTGCTCCACACCCAAGTGCAGGGAGTTGGCGTGTGCATAGTTGTGTGTGTGTGTGTGTGTGTGTGTGTGTGTGTATGTGTTGGGGGAGATTAGCATTCGAGCTGGTGATCCTGTATGTAGCAGCCCTAGAGTGCCCCATTCTTTTTTGCATTGCTTTTCTATGCAGGTCATACAAGCTGGTGTCAGCTAAGGGTGCATCTTAAAATGGTTGAATCCAAAAGTATGCCTGAATACTTATACAGATGTAGTGTACGTCCATGCACACACTCTCTCTCACTTCAAATATACTTAAACCTGCGTGTATTTTTAATAGCTGTATCTGCAGATTTGACGTTTGAGTAATCATAGTGTTTGGTAATTAGGCCCCGTATTAGACATGCACATACACCTGGGTATTAAAATGAGAGCAAATCAAATTACCTTAATAATTATACGCTCCCTGAAAGCACTGCAATTATCCGGAAAATATTAAAAGCATGTGGCATTCACATTTTTTGATCATTATTGCCTGACTTGGTCCCACTATGTTACCAGTGAAATTTGTCTCTCTTATCCTAAACCTAACAAGATAATGAATACATAAGCAGGCAGCGGCTTCTCGGTGCCAGAGGTCATTATAGACCTTCAATGGGCTGGGCTAATGCTGCAGTGTGGCATGAGAAATGTGTGAAAAAGGTGAAAGGGCTAACTTCTACCTCAACCCACCACTTCACACCCAATTAAGCACGTAATGCTGTTAGATATGGTGGTCTAAGCTCAACTCCTCCACCTTTACCTCAGGGGGAAATGACTGGAGATAGTGACCTAGACTTAGCCTAGCCTAGCAGATCCTGAGTACTAACTTACAACTGTTTAATAGAGAAAGAAAGTTAAACAGATTTCTCTTTTTCAGTGAATATACATGCTATATGAGTAAACACGTATGCTTCATTAGATATTATGTTTTCATAATATAAATGAATTTGGTCAATTTCCTACTATTCATTCCAACTGATTTGTTCTTCACACAATATAGAAGACAGATAGTACACTCAAATTACGTTAAAAAAGTACAAAAAACACAAAATGTATACATTTCACAGTATTCTAATAGAATAATAAATATTATAAAAAACATTACATTTGTATTAGAAGCATTAACATTCAAAAGCCCTTCAAATCGACAAATCCATCCTCTTTCTAAGTAACTGTGTAAGTGTAAAGAGTGAGTATCCAGCAGTATACATTTACTGAGATCCTTTTATAATACCCGCAAGCAGACAATGGGGGAACGTTTCTGAGAGCGGATCAGGTTTATTGTGGTTGTCAGTGTGGGGGAACCCAGTGTGGATTATGAGTTCAGAGTCTTTCCATACCATCGGTATTCGAACAGAAAGTTCTTTGATGCCTTCGGATGAGGGAGAAATAGCCTGAGAGCCTGAGAGCCTGAGATTTAAAGGCACAGTGGAGAGGAGAGGAGCTGAAAGAATAGCTGAGTTGAACTGTAAGCACTAAGCTTCACTGAAGCTCAACTTATTTCTGCATCTGCAATTCAAATTGAGAAAGGTAAGGATGATCTCACAAACAGAGCATACAGTACCTTCACGTACAATCACATACATAAAGCACATTCTCAGTGGTCAAGAAATGAGGTCATACATGTCCAACAAGCCTATTGAGTCTGTTTTGCAGCTCTTTTAATGTTTAAGTAAAAATGTATATTTAAAGACCCGCAAAACAGCTTCGAGTCAAACAGACCTCTGAAGGTATGCATTAGCTTTACATTCTTAAGGTTCCAAGGTGTGGCCTTTATGGATCCGACTAGTTTGTCCAGCACATCACACATACGCTCAGTCAGACTGAGATTTGGAAACAAAATATGTACCAAAGTAACATCCAAACAAAAGCCAGAACCCAGGTCTCTAACAGAACATTGACCAGAGCATCAATCTGTATTCGCCTTCTTGCCTTTTTCCCATTGTGTGTCTCTTCCACTCATGTGAGTGTTACTTTGCCCTGCACCCCCTACTTAAACATTGTTGCAGACCACATACATGGCAACAGGATTATTCCCTAATGACAGTGGCCTCTATCAGCAGCATATTTCTGGCCATACTGCAAAAATCTTCAAGAATAGTTCTTCATGAACCTGGCAAAGAGTTCAAGGTGTTGACTTGGCCTCTAGATTCCCCATATCTGAGTCTGATTGAACTAATCAAATCCCTAGAGACCCCACCTCACATTATACAGGACTTAAAGCATCTGCTGCTTGGTGCAAGATAGGAAAGGACCCCTAAAATGATCTGGCAGAGTCCATGGTTTGATGGGTCACAGCCATTTTTGGTGACATGAGAAGGACAACTTTCTGACAAGCAGACCAATAGATGATCCAAATGATCCATTTTATTAATCTATAGTGAAATATAGTTCTTATTTAGTTACTTGTTTGGAGATAAACTGTTTTGTTTCTGACAGGGATAATATGTAAATGTGCAAAATAATAATCATATGTCACACATGTATAACTGGGGCACTTTGTTTTATAGGTACTGACTTATGATCAATGACTTGTTTTCCTGTTAACCAGAAATGGTACAAAAACCATAGACTTCAATCACAGAGCAGCAGCACAGGAAATTCTTTCAACTTCTCGTTTTAGCCTTTTAGTCAGCAGATAGAACAGAATGTTTGATTTGTTATTTCAGAAGAATCCTGTCCTCTTACCATGCTAGAAAAACAAACGGCGACCTTAATGAACCCGGCGCATGCAGAGTTCAGCGGGGCCCTGAATGAAAAACAGGAGACTGCCAGTTCATTTATATCTGGCAATCTCAAAAGAAATGCAGCTCTGGATAAAAATACAAAAGGACACAGAGACTTTGTCGCATTTCAGACATATGAGATTTTGTTCTCACAGTGACAGTATTGTCCAAAGTGACACAGTCACTGGAAAACGATTTTCTCTCAGAAACAAGAAATAACATCCTTAACTTAGGGGAATGGCTGGACAAAACCTCCAATTTACACAATTCTCCTGGTACCCCAGATGTACATGATGAGCCACGACATGCTGGGAGTTCTGTTTTGCTTCTTTAGTTTAGTGCTGGAGCTACATGGCTAATGCTGCTTAAAAGTCATCAATAGTAACACAAATCTTTTTTGTAAATGCGTCCTCAAATTCTCGACCCATTGATACTAATTGCGGATGTGATTTAAAACCAAGTAAGACCCACAATAATCTATAAAAATGAACAAATATATACAGTGTATTTGACTGCTGAGGGCAGTCCACAATTAAACCTGAGCTTTCTCCTCTCGTGATAGACAATCCATTGAATCTTGGTGACTAATCTTTAAAATCTTATACATTTTGGCACAGTGATTTCATTCACATCCACCACAAGAGCCATTGTGGTGTGCAATCAGTGATGAAGAGGGCATGTGATGAAAGGTTCCCACTCTTATAACTGCCAATGGCCACAAAAGCAGTTTCTTTTAGCTTTTGTTGTCCACTATGCTATCATAGTGGTCCTGTGAATCCAAAATGTCCAAATAACTCAGAATCTAAAATAACGAGTAAAATTTATTGTAAAACGCAGTGAATTCCTAATCTGGAATACACTGTAGAAAAAAAAATCAACATCAATGTTTTGAATGTCATGTGATTTCATGTGATTTCAATGCTAATTTGTGTGTCCATTTAAATTTTGTGAAACGTTGCTCTGTCAAATTGTCTGAAAAATAAAAAAAACATTTAGTTTCCACTACAAATGTTTTGGTTCACAAATTGTGCATTAAGCAGGGGAATAGAAACCATTAAGCAGGGGGCTCTAAACCAATGGTTCTCAACCTTTTCAACATTAAGACCCACCTATCTATCACAGCATGTTGCCAAGGCCCACTTGGCCATATTAAATGACATTAAATAACCATTTGTGGACCAATGGCCTGTCTTGACTTTAGATTCGCAGCCCACTGGTGGTCCCCGGCCCAGTGGTTGAGAAACCAGGCTCTAAACCATATTGTCCAGTCTGTGTGACCTTAATGAAGACCTGAGTGGGTTGTGATATTGTAGCGGAGTTGAGCTGGGGAGGGTTCTCCCAGCATGCACTGCTCCCTCCCCAAACTGTTTATTGTTGTTTTATTGTGTGTTGCGGGGTTATTTTGTGTAGTTGGGGTGGAAATGTGTTGTTTGTGTTTATATGGTGTGTTTGTGGGTATTGGGAATGTGTTTTGGGGTTGTTTTTATGTGTTTAGTGTAGAGGTACACAGGCTACCATGAGTGTGAGTCATGGTAGCTCTGTGTACTTGGACCTGGGTTGGCCATAAATTTTAAGCTTCTGCAGTGTCGTGTGTAATTCATAACATGCCACTGGTGTTCAATAGCTCTTTACATAAAGCTGTGGAGAATATTTCTTTAATGAGCTCATCAGTGCTTATGAGTACTATGTGTCTTCCCTTAATGATATCATCCTTTTGGTCATTACAACATGTAAACATGCTACATGGCACTCTGTAAATTCTTCTTTAATTCTGTCTCTGATGTACTAAGACTAGTCATTATTGTTTCCTGTCTTCTGTACGGTTAATCTTCCTTCTAAATTGCTCTGCTTGCCTTTTAATTGTCTGTTGTGTTATAAACATAAGCACAAACAGAACTGAAATGTGTGCGTATGTGATATGTGGGTACAGTGTGTTGTGCATTCCACTCATTACATTCTTCACACGAGTCTCTTGCCTCCCCTCCGACTGGTGACAGGTGGCCTTGTGCATTCATCAGGAACCTCAAATCCCAGCAGTGTGCATCACTCACACACACACACGCACGCACACACACAAACACAATATTCCATTCCTGTCTTACACTTAAAATTTTCCGTATAGTGGAACTTTTCCATTGTCACCCATCACACCCACACGCATGCACACAATGTTCTGTCTCTGCCTCACAACCTAAAATCTTCAATTTTGGGCAACTGTGTGAGTGTGTGTGTGTGTGTGTGTGTGTGTGTGTGTGTGTGTGTGTGTGTGTGTATTCATCATTGCTGCTGTAATGAAAGAAATGCTTCTTAAAAAAACATTTCACTGGAAGTAAATACAACAGTAACTGGAAGCAAATATGAAATGAAGCATGATGCTTTTATTGGAGACTTCATTGTAACTATCTCATGAAAATAGCAGACCACATATAATTACATACACATATAATAATTTCATTTGAATCATAGTTCTAACATGAAATGGGTAATTATGTTATATTATGAAAACAATCCATGGTGAACAGAAAATACCTTTATACTTGCATTTGAGTAACCATTTATGTGTAATATAATATGAATGTTACTGTTAACATGTTAGTATAATTTTAACCCTAACTAGGGTTGGGTATCATTTGGGTTTTTTTGGATTTTGGTGCCAAATCGATACTTTTGAAATGGTACCGGTGCCAAAACAGTGCCATAAATTGATGGTGTATGACTCAAGAATACATTTTTATTGAAAAAAATCTGTATGTTTGAAATGGAACAATATATTAAAAGTTTAAAGTATATAAGCAAATACAAAAAACAACAAAAAACATAAGCCACCTAACCCAACTACAATAGCTAAACCGCTTCAAACAGGGGTGCAGATAGCATTTCTAATGCAGGGGAGGAGGAATCGGTGGGGGGGGGCGTGATTTGGAAAGGTACCAGATTTAAGTAATGGAAAAGCAAAAAAGTGAGTAGAGTTGAACCGCACCGAGCTGGTACTAGTCAGTGGGAAACCCCAGAAATTACCGAGCTAATAGAGCTACGTAAACAGAGTGAACATGAGAGCCCCGACTGCAGACGTAAAAAAATGCACAGTAATAATAATCTCCCGATCAAACTCCGCCTTCCGAAAGAGTTATAAACTGCCTCAGGAACCCAGTTAGCGTACGTCTATTCAAAATCTATTCAACAAATATAATGATGCGGTTAAGTCTTTTTTCTCTCAGCCAACCCAGAACAATAATAAAGACGTGCTGCTGGGAGCTATTTGCTTGAAGAGAACGGTAAATGGAGTGGCACGTTCAGGGTTTCGAGGACCCTAAACCAGCAGTATGAGTAATACATCACTACATCATCTGTGCTTTAGGGGACGGGTCGAGGTCTAAATTCAATCGACAGTTCAGGCATTTTAGTGGCACCAAAATGAGGCACCGAAATTCGTGTTCTGTTTCGGTCCAGTACATACCCATTCTATAATACGGCACCGGTTTCCGGTACCCAACCCTAACCCTAACCTCAGTAACCCAGAGGGAAGTGCTTTCAATTTTAAAACATACAAAATAAGAGCCAATTTTTTATGTTAATGCCATCTAAAATATAGACTAGTCTATTTTCAGTTAAAGTTGAGTCTGTTGTACTAAAATGTAAGTTAGGAATGGGCCCATTTTCTTGGCTTTGGAAGCTAGACCTGGTTTGTAGACCTATTTTTTCCTAAAACGTCAAAACATTTTAGCCCCCTATATGGATGAAAACAGACAGCATTCGGAGTGGAATTGTCACTTTGCATCCTCCCTCCTGGACTCCGTTTTAGATGTAGCGGAGCATGTGGAGCACTGCCCGAGCACACAGAAGAGGGGCACAGAAAAGCCTTCAGCAACACACACATTGCTCTCTTTATCCTCTGCACACTGGGCCATTGATCCTGACTCCATGTCGCATCGTCTCACAGTACAGCACAGATTAATGCTGCGATGCTTTTAAAATGTGAGGGAGAATAAAGAGATTACGCTTAATATCCATTTGCAGCAAAACTGATGACCTAATTTGCAGCTAAATATTACCGAGAAAGTCTTTGGTTTCGGAACGCTCTTGAGACAAAGTGTTTCACGGATTGATTTCTCAGCGGCTGTCAAGACTTCAGAGGGAGCAGAGTGGCTCCTCGAAAGCTCAAAGGATCTTTTGGAATAACAAATCAGAAGAACCTGTTTCTCATTCTGACTGAAATTAGTTTATTAGTTTAAGAATTTGTGTCAAGGGAATCATTGCTACATGTTTTATTTGTGCTACAGACAGCACCCATTAACACATACCTCACCTAAAGGCCCAATGTATGTTCAAGTTTCAGTATTAAATGGACACATGTAAGCTGTGTTCATGGCATCAATATTCCATTCATTAATAATATTAATTGATTTACCCTCTTAGGTTAGCTTTACTCAATAAACCTTCACTTTAGTTGCTTAAAGTGTACTTGAAATGAAATATATGAATAATATAAGCAAGAACCTCATTTAAAATTCACCCGTGTGTGGAACATGCTGCAAGAAACAGCCAATCAGGATGCAGGCAAAGCATCATGCGATCACATGTGAACCACATCACAAGCTAGCTTATCAGTTTCAACCACACTGAATCAAAACACAAAAACAATAATTGATCAGCCATGGAGATGGTCCATATAATTGGTTTGCAGTAATTTATTATTTTTAATATACATGTTTGGAATAGTATTTTTTCTATTGCATGTTTAGAATTCCCCAGCCCAACTTCTGGAACTGTAATGTAAAATTCCATTTTAGAATCAGAATCAGAAAATTGTATTTCTGTAACAGGCAGAAAATAGTCTGCTTAGGAGATTGTTAACTGGCCAAGGGAAAAGAAGGAGAGCCAATTTTTCCACTGTCCTGAGACATGACAACAAACAAGCTTCTAACATGGGGCTTCTATAAGGAGACGGCCTAACTAGCCAGCTTAGTTAGGCCATCTCCTTAAGTTGAAAATACAAAGATACATGCTAAATAATATAGAACACTGTTTAAAGCATTCAGAAGATGCCTTTTGCAGAATTTACAATTAGATTTACAATAAGAGAAACAGTACAGTGAGTACAGCTAATTTCCTAGATCTTCAGAATCAAATAATATGAAAAAATTTAAGGGACAACAAGCTGTGTCGCTCCAGTAGAGTAAGATCATTTCTACATCTGAAAGGTTCATGTTTTAGTTATGTTGTACAAATTTTATTCAATCACTTTTCATTTCATGCTGTAATTACTCTAGAGCACCAAAGAACTATGTGTTACAAATCTGCGTACAGTTGTCATCACCTAGGTGGGCTGCGTCTCACTGTACTTGACACTGATCGGTTTGTAGGTGGACAGACTTTCATGTTTCAGTGAAGAAACATGAACAAACAATCATTTTGTTTCCAATGTACTATTTACTATGATTAAACCGTTATAAGTTTCAGCTTTTTTATGCACTGATTTTAATGTCAGGGCAAATTATGATGAATTTTTTTGTCTCCTTTTCTCCCCATGTGCTACTTCTTTTAGAGTTTTTCTTCTTCTGTTGTTTCATGGGTGTCAATAGCATGCCTCAATTTTAAGGAATTGGTTTGAAAGTCCAAAGCATCCAAAAAGATTTACTTAAACTGCAGAGGAACAATGGTTCAGTTTTGGTTGAACAAAATTGTGGTCCAGACTTTAATCTGAGGTACATTTTACACCAATTTTGTTCCAAACCCAGGTCCAGACTGAAGCAAGTAGATGTGGAAGCACCCTTAGACATTCAGTATAAGAGAAAGAGAAGTGCTTTCTCCCTTTGTAGTTATAAAGCAAGATATTCTCCTTTATGTCCCCCCTGACAGTACAGTCCAATATGGCAGCAAAGCAGCTTCAGGAGGAAAATTTTGGTGATACAATTTCTTGTTTTATTTGAAAATAAAATGACATTTGATGAAGTATTGTAGGTATGTTAAAAGCATAAAATCCAAATACAATATTAGGGCTGGGAATTTAATGAGTTAATGAGATTAATTAATCACAGAAAAAATAACGCATTAATATTTTTCACGCAATTAACGTTTTACGTCATCTTCTCGTTCAAAGTTTCGAGTAACAGCAGGAGCAGCGAGTCCCAGATCACTGCTGTGTGAGCAGCCAGAGAGCGCAGTTCAGTTCAGTGAGATTTGGAAGAAAAAAACGCGAAAATGGCAAATAAATAATGCCTTGTGAATGTTTTTGCCGATTCTGATTCTGAAGGGGAATATTTTCCTTTAGGAAAAGACGCTAGCGCGTCTCCCGGTTCAACTTTGGAGCGCAGCTGCACGGCCGTGCAAGGAGAGATTGAATAGAAGCACAAACACACGTTTATTTCAACACTTTGCCAATCGGGAAGTGTGTGGAAGTGGTGAACCTGGCCGTAGTGTCTATAGGAGAGCTGTTGGTTGAGCCAGAGGCAGCAGGAGAGGGGAAATTTGGTCTGGAATTAGCCACATTAGCTTTCTCCATCCAGACCTCCAGAGGGGCGGAGTCTCAGCGCTGTGGCCGGAGTATGTGTAGCGCTGGGAGACGTAGTTTATCAAAACTTACAACTGTCATATAATGTAGCCTAATTCATAGGTTTGGTTCAGTCAGTGATAAAAATGTCATGACCATTTTAGCCTAAGTTATAGGCTTGTTTTCAATAATAAATGGTAAAAAATAGCTTCTTTTAATGTCTGTATGTATGTGTGATTAATTGCGATTAATTAGATTAATTAATGGCCACACCATGTAATTAATTAGATCAAAAATTTTAATCGCTTGACAGCACTAATTAAAATACAGTTTACTAATTTTGTAACATAAATATTAACATAAATTTAGCTATGTTCCAAAAAATAACTTTACATTTTGGTACTGTCCTAAGAATACAAAGAAAGAACATAAATCTTGTGATGGTGAAATATTGCTGTACTCAGAAGTGGGTGGTTTGAACATCGATGCAGCTGCAGTCCAGAATTGCCCCCGTGGAGCATCTCAAGTGTTTTTCATTTTGTTCTTGTCAAAGGCCTGTGTTTTTAATACTGTAAATTAAATGAATTTATCACTGTGTTTACCTGCTTATACTAAAGAAACTGTGCTGCATGAATTACAGTCCAGTCTATACAGGGGGAACATCAGTATTTACATTCTAGCACTGCGGCAGTTTAGTGTAAATTTTACAGTGCAGATACGGGTTTATCTTTCCGTTCTCTTTAAGGATGATGTATTAAACTGAGCTTGAATTAAATTAAAGTGATTTGGGAGCATATTTGTGGGCATATTTAGGTTAGAACTCTGATAACGGGTTTTTGGTAGGTAAAGAGTACCCAAAAAATAGTGAACCCGAAGTTTCAGTCTGGACAAAAGCTGACCACTCATGAAGAAATTAATCAGTGTCCTCCAACCCTGGTCCTGGAGAAAATGTGCCCTGCATTTACAACACACCTAATCCAGCTAATCAGACCCTGCACCTGCAAAGTGTCTCAGAAAAGGAATGGCTCCTGATAAAGTGGAAACTCCATTCAGATGTCCTTGCAGAATATCAAGTGAATCTCCAGTGTTGGTAAGCGGAGGCTAGCGGAGGGTTAGAGCCGGAGCCAGGCCGAATATCAAAGTGCTCTCTGCGGTCGGCCAGGAGCGCTGGCACACTCTCAAAACCCTTCCACTTCAAAAGCCATGCAGGATCTCAGCCTCTCCTCGGTCGAGCCGTGGTCCAGGGGCCATTCTGGCCAAGACACAGAGAAAGAAACGGAACTGCGGCCAAAAAGAATGTTTGTCTAAAGTGTGTTTTCCCAAGCTCCCGATTAACCTTCTTCAGAGCGAGTTTGGATTGGTTAAACCAAGTTAATGGATTAATGGCCTGCATTTAACATTTCCATCAATTTGAGTTAATAATATTTAACAGAAACCGGCCAATAAGCTTTATGTGCTGCGTATTTGTCAGTCACATTTAAATGAAAAAAATAAGAATGAGATTTATGTAAGAATACCAATGAACCCGATGTGATCTGAAATAAACCTGACATACACAATCTGAATAATTTGAAATAAACAAAGCTTTCTTGATCCAAAAGCTTGTCATATTTAAATCAGTTTGAACTGATTACGTTTCATTGTGTTCACAATCAACAGATTTATGCTGGAATAAATAAAATTTCAAAAATTTGTAATTTAAATGAAATCAAATAGATGCAAATACCTAAAAATAAACTATGAGTGCAATAATCACAGATTACATTTATGAAGG
Organism: Rhabdalestes septentrionalis; assembly: GCA_037832545.1. NCBI lineage: Eukaryota > Metazoa > Chordata > Actinopteri > Characiformes > Alestidae > Rhabdalestes > Rhabdalestes septentrionalis. The sequence continues at coordinate 16,438 of JBBMFX010359652.1, forward strand.
CATTCCTACCTCTCCGATTTATCAAAATGTATGTGATTTATGTCAGTTGATCACTGTGGTTTTGATATTTTTGATAAATTAATGAGAGAATAAACTTTTAAAATGCGAACCAGGTCTGAGTAACTGACTTTGATGAAGGATGCTGACATGCCATTACTGCTGATCTGCGAATGCCGGATGGAGAAGTTCATGCTCTGAATTGAAAAGTGTTTCCCTATGAAAAAAGGAGAGGCAGAGATGCACATTCTCCTTTTTGTTGTGCTTGTTGGTAAATGCCATAAAAATCATTTTTATTCATTGGAGCAGATCCAGCTCTCTGTATCTCCATGGCGATGCATCACCTCGTATGCTGTGGTTTTTATTACTGATATTAAAGTTTGCTTTCAATGGGGGGAGGCTCACACAGCAATGACTGTTTGTCTCATCCTCAATTCATAGCTTTCCTGTTTTACTTTCCAGTCCTTCCTTTAGACGAGGTTGTTTTTCAAAGCGGAACGTCCTGTGGTTTTATTTGCCACGGCAGGTGCTGCAGGTTGTGTCTAGAACCAGAATTCTCATGGAGGCTGGTCTCCAAGAGCAGGGTTGATGATTGGGATGTAGGTCTTGGGATCAGTTATGACTTGGAAATTTATCTCTTTGAATTTGGTCTTGATTTGACTCAAACTTCTTTGGACCAGGGCATTAACACAAAAGTCTACTATAGGGCGCTAGTTGACAGCAGCTGAGATGAGTAGTTGTTTGTTCTCTCTCTCTGCCCTCACTTGTGGACATAATGCAGTCGCTGCCTCCAATTGGCTGACACTAACACGCATTCCTTGATTTAACAAATTACTGTAGTCCTTTCATAAAAGGGGCGGAACCATTGGCAGTAGAGTGGAATCTAACAGGAGACCACAACAAGATGAGAGAGACGCCGCAGAGAACAGAGACACACATCACACGTCTGGAGATCCTTCAGTCTAGACACACAGCACGGAGACCTGCAGAACCTGCAACTGGTGTTAAAGTGCAGGAACAGAACCGGCATTCTGCATGGAGACCTGCAGAACCTGCAACTGGAGTTAAAGTACAGGAACAGAACCGGCGTTCTGCACGGAGACCTGCAGAATCTGCAACCGGAGTTAAAGTGCAGGAACAAAACCGGCGTTCTGCATGGAGACCTGCAGAACCTGCAACTGGTGTTAAAGTACAGGAACAGAACCGGCGTTCTGCACGGAGACCTGCAGAACCTGCAACTGGAGTTAAAGTACAGGAACAGAACCGGCATTCTGCACAGAGACCTGCAGAGCCTGCAAGTCAGAGTTAAAGTACAGGAACAGAACCGATGTTCTGCACAGAGACCTGCAGAGCCTGCAAGTCGGAGTTAAAGTACAGGAACAGAACCGGCGTTCTGCACGGAGAACCTGCAGAACCTGCAAGTCCGAGTTAAAGTACAGTAACAGAACCAGAAGCTGGAAGGTGTTGGGAAGTGTTGGTGGTCTGATGGTCACTATGCAGGGATGGGTGGTGTACGAGAGGGTCTGATGTTCAGACCTACAGCGTGTAGGAGGGAGTGTGTTATTAAAGTACTGTAATGTGATTCACTGCAACAAATTAAAAGCTGATTCCAGTTCTCTCTTGTGTTTTTTCTCCAGTCCTTTTAAGTTCTCCCTTGTGGAGCCTTTCAAGAGTAGCATTGATGGAGAGGAGGAGCCTCCAGTTCAAACTCCGCCCCTTACCCTCGAGAACTGTGCTACACAGCCAATCAGAACTCCAGGAAGGAAAAAGAAACAGAAAGGCCACCGCGGCAAATGAGACCCGTAGTCATTCACATATTCAGCACATGTCAAGGGAATGTAGTGTGCACGTATTACACCTCTCTCTCTCTCTCTCTCTCTCTCTTTCTTTCTCTCTCTCTCTCTCTCT
>JBBMFX010361467.1:0-18317 GCA_037832545.1 Rhabdalestes septentrionalis
AATGATGCAGAGAAACAAATGGATCACAGTCATAAACTGCATAGTGCACCCATCTAGTCACTGGAGCTGATAAAATGGACACTGAGTGTATATATAAGGTAGGTGGACGTGATGAAGTGGCTTTTCTGGTTATACTTATAAGTGCCTGCTCCTGCCTACTCTGAAACCTCAAAAAAAGTGTCAGGACCAGCCAGTGTGTAAAAAAACTGGTGAACCTTTCCTGTGCAGCTGCAGCATGAACTGAGCATAGCTTGGTTTTGCTCCAGAGGCTACAGCTCAGATATTAAAGCTAATTTAAAAGGCTGCTGACACTCTCACAAACAGCACAGTCCATCTGAAGCAGAGCGGAACGCTGCTCCGTGCAGCGAGGACAAATTTATGAATGCTGTCGAATGGATGGTTTTGCAAAATGCTGCAGAGGGCCGGTTTTCTGCCTCGACTTCTATAAGCCGGGGGTCCAGTGTGGACCACTGCAGTGCTGCATCAGCTGGAAGGGGATTCAAAACAGCCCGGTGATTCACATTTATTCATATCATTTCAGTCCTTATTTGTAGGACATGGCTCTAGTCATGGTACAATATATAAACAACATATAAACATTGTTATTATATACCCATCACATGTGGAGCTCTATATTATGGGATGCTTAAAAATCTGGTCCAATTTAGGTCCACCATGTAAATACTATATGCTGCTTTAAAAACAATTTTATCACAACAAACATCTAACTTTTTATCATTTAAATAATTTTCACTACAATGTAGTTCATTTAGGATAAATTGATACAGTTTATTGAAAATATCATAATATGACCATATATATTTATACTTGGTTTTATATATTATAAAAATAATACATACAAAATGTAGACCACCCTCCTGGGTAAAAGTGTGTGATAAGAGTTTATAGGCCATTTTTCAAATGCGTTTAATGTGATTTGATGTAATACTGGGTTTCAGGATGAACTGAAGCTTCAGATTTCACACTCTGTTAGGAATTCTGATTTAAATTATCCCTTAAGTGTCTAAATAATTAAATAATTAATAATAATTATTAATAATAATAATTAAAACAATCTCTGCCTCTAACCTTGCTGTTAAATGTTTCCTCATCTAAAATCCACATCTATAAAGTAACCAAAAGAAAAACTGCCAGTTGAACTTTGCTCACTAGAGAGGGATGCAGATTACTACCAGGCTAAAATACTGTATAATAGTCGAAAACAAACTTTAAATTCAAACACAGACAGAATGAATTGTGAGGAAACTGCATGGAGTATAATTTAGAACTGCCATTAAAAGCTAGAACTCCTGCATTTGGTTCTCTGTAGAAATGAACTGAAAAACTTGATGAGGAGACGGACCTAGCCCATTTTTCATTCTGTTACATGCATGACAGCAGCAGCTGCCGTTTCTCTTTTGCCTGAACTTAGTGCTTCATAGACTCAAACTCATACATCACAGGTTTGTGCGGTTAAATTAAGCCCTTCTGCTGTTCCAGAGTGAGGGAATCATGTGAGGGAAGAAACAGTACTGTGACTGTCGCTATCTTCATATCCTCATGTGGTAGACATTTCCCCAGGTTTCAAGACATTTAGCCTATTTTATAATTTATGAGTATCATGATAATAATAAAAAACAATGTACCGGCTGTGCTATACCTACGGTGCAGCCCTCATGTCAACTGAACTGCATTTAATGAAACTGAATGGAATCAGACAAGGATGAAGGAAGAGTTGGGTGCAGTATCTGGTGCATAGTTGAATGTGCTGATTTAGGTTCGTAATACAGTCCATGGTGAAAAAAACACGATGAGAACAGGCAGTAGCGACAAATGCTGGTAATTCAGGAGCATAGTAATAATCTGGGAGGTTTCAGAATTTATAATGATCATGGGACATATGATTGTGCAAGGTTCACATCCTTGCAAATATGTACATCAATCAGTCATAAAAGTAAAAGCAGCATTGTGTAGGTCTCCATCGTAATGCCAAAACAGCTCAAACTCATCTAGGCATCAACTCCATGAGACCTCTGAAGGAGGTCCATAGATCCGACTTGCTCGTCAGTACATCCCAAAGATGCTCGATCAGACTGTTGTCTGGGGAATTCAGAGACAAAGGGCCCGATTTTCAGGTTCGATAGCGCATTGTCTGAAGTCAGAAACGCAGTTGTCTTTGGGGGAGGGGCCAGCGCAAAACGCTATAATGCCTGTAGGAAAAGTGAACTTGCGCCTGGCGCATAGTTCAAATGGGTTGTCTTAAAAGAGTAAATTAGTCATGGGTGTGTTTTGGGCGTAGCATGCAATGAACCAATCAGAGTTCACACTCTCACTCCCTTTAAATACCCGGCACATGTTCCATGGCGGGCTGTGTGTAATGATGGCAGATTTACCTGGACGTCAGAAAAGATTTTCGATGGAAGAAACTGATTTGCTCTTGCGTGAGGTGAAGGCATGGGATCAACTGATCTTCGGGGAGCAAGGGAATCTTCCCAAACCCCAGCTAGTGAAGCAGGCATGGGAACAAATTTCAGTGATTGTTTCCTCGTTTTCCGATAAAAGAGGGAAAGCCAAACAGTGCTGTGAAATAATATTTCCCATTACAATTTGGGTAAATAAGCATGTCATTTGGGTACAATTTGGGTAAATAAGCACCCACGTTCATAGTTACATGTGAATACAATGGACCGTCCCGCATAATACAGTCTTACAAGCAAGGCTACCACTTTGATCAAGAAAAACTGTACTCTATTCAGCAATTCAGTCATTTAAATTAGTATCTGTAAAAATAAAGAAACGTCGAAAAGGCATGTGATAGTTTATACTATACGGCTTGTTTACCTCAGCAGGTTCGTAGAAAGACATTAAAACTACAGTGAAACCGTCTAACTAAAGAGAAACCGCCTAGCGCTAAAGTAGCGGGTGACGTCATGATTTCGAATCAGCGCGCGACAGGGGGAACAGTGGGAACTGCATATCCCGTAACACCTGCATACCCTCTCCCTCCGACGTCGAGGGAGCCTTTGTCCCATTAGATACTCCATCTGGAGAACATGCTCATCATAGGCCCATTCAGTGTTGGACGGGGTCAGCATGGGCGCTCTGGCCGGTCTCTGAATATGCAGCTCTGACACTCCGTGTGTTCTCATCCCTTTCTGTCATGGCCAGCATAAACCTTTCAACAATTAGTGCAACAGTAGGTTTTCTGTGGGAACACTTCCTTCAACCTCTTTTGGTAGATACTAGGGGTGTGCAAAGCGGCCGCTATTCATATCTGTATTTGTGTTTTTTTAAAAGGGAAAATTATTCATATTTGTATTAGAGAAAAATTTAAATGCAGCACACGAACTCCATCCGCCGCTCCCCGAATCTACTCCTGAACTTGAGCGTGTGACGGGGGGAAAGCGGAATATCAAAAAGTAAAAGTTATCAATCGGTCACACATGAACACACCACTACACACACTGTGAACAGCACAAAATTCCTCCTCTGCATTTAAACCCAGTGGTGTGTGGGCACGATACCTCTCCCAGGGTACCTCAAAGGTGCCTAGTCTTCAGGTTCGACCCACGACTTTCTGATCACAGGGCGAGTGCCTTAACCACGCGAGTGCATAACTGGGGGACGGGGTTCCCGAATACAAATATTTTTTTAAGTATTTGTCCGAATATCGTCTTCACAAAAAAAACCTTTATTTGTGCTATTCCCAATACCGTATTTGGGTCCGGCCCTACCCCTAGTAGATACTAATGCCTGCATGTTGGGAACATACTACTTAACCCTCCATGGCAAGAGATGCTGTGAGACCGTCAACGTTTGGACCTTGTCACTCTGATTTTTGCTGCTTCCAACATATCAACCTCAAGACTGGTCACTCTGTACTAGACGTTGACCGATATTTAATTTTACCGATACTGATAGCTAGGACAGCAGAACTGTTACTGTTAAAGCTTATCGATACTTCTGTCTTTTATAATTAGGCACCGGGGCCGAGTAAGAACCAGGTTTCGGTACCCATCCCTAATAAGGACAACGGACTGTTCTCAGCCGCTTCAGCTCTGACGCAACCCAGAAAAACTATCGGCGTGGATTTTTGCCGATAACCGATAGTTCCGAGAAGTGGAAAGTGTGACTGCACTCCAGCCTGTGCTGTGGAACTACACACACATTGTGTGCTGTGGTGTGTTTACATATGACAGAACGATCACCTTACCCTTTATTTCTGATGTCCATGGACAACAGCATGGTGGCAGAGGGCGTCGCGAGGCAGGGGTGCTATGCATGTGACAGCAGATATGAGTCAGAGAATCAGAGAAAATTTCTAATTAGGAAGATAATGGACAGATAACTTACCCTTTCACACTACATAACTTTACTGTCCTTCAGACACATTTTGCCCAAAGCTGTTGAGATATGGAATCCAACTGACTAACTGATCTGGCTAGAAGCTTGATAGCTAACGAGCAGTGCTAAAACAAGCATTCATTGGCTGATTACTTTTTAACCACAACAGTGGCACGTGTCTTTCTTTTCATAACCCATCTGAACTTCAGTGTCTTAAAGAATGGACATGAGCCTTCTGTGTATTTAGCTCTCACTGGACTGATGTGTTGCTCTACGTTTGCTCACTCCGAGACTCTCTGTCCGCTATAGACTGTTAACCCGACTCGCCCCACCACGTTCTCAACACATTCATCATTGAGATATGTCAACCACAAAAATCAAATCTTTGAACAATCAATCCTCAGGCACTGATCAGCTGATCAATAAGCTATATGCAGGCACAATACAACGTTTTAGCACCGGAACCATGCCAAAATTCCAAATGGGCTCGGATGAGGAGAATTTTAATGATAAAACATCTGCAATAACACTAATTACACACTTTGCTCATCTGGTTTTAATATCACAGCTGATTGGTGTGTATACATGCAGGCGTGCACGTCTACATGTCCCTGAGTGTGTGTACACGTGTGTGTGTCCTTGAATGTGTGCGCACAAGTCCTTGAGAATATGTCAAAGCGTGTTTGTGCCCTTGCATTCAGATCAATTGTATTATACTGCAAATGGAGCTTAACATATCACACACTAATCATCAAAAGGACCATCTGCTTTCATTTCAGAAAGGGTAACTCCATACTAACACTTATACCAACATTTATAATACCTCAGCAGGAGTAATGAGGATGTCACAGCTTTGACCATTTATAATAGATACTATACATTTCTGGACAGTGTGAAATTGGATAATCTGCTCAATTACCTTTAATTATAAAAGAAGTGGTAAACATTTAAATGCTTTACATGTTCTCCAGAAACCTTTCCCTTACACTTAGAGACTACAGCCCATCTGCTAATATTAGTATATGTTAGCCATCCTCTAGACCTTCTTCATTGGTTAGTTGCTGTTCTTGGCTGGATATTCTGGGGACACCACTCTCAGACTAGTAGAGAATACAGCGGAGGATGGTCATCTACTCAAACAAAACCTGGATAACAGGTACTGTGGTCAAAATGATGATAAATGTAGTACACAGAGGCTGATAAACTGTGCAACACCAATAAAGTGTCCAGTAAGTGAAGGTCCGAGGAAGGGGTTTCTAATAAAGTGGCTGGTAAGTGGAAATATAAGGTGGGTGTTTCTAACATAGTGGAGACGGAGTGGAATTATAAGGTAGGGGTTTCAAGTAAAGTGGCCAGTGTGTGGAAGTGCAAGTTAAGTAATTCTAATGAAGTAGACGGAGAGTGGAATTACAAGGTTGGGGGTTCTAAAAAAATGAATGAATGTGATAACAAACTTTGGCTTTACAGATTTTTTGTGTCCAGCTCGGACAGTATTGCCTAGTCTAGGGATGTCACGATTATAGATTTTGGTGGCAGGATTATCATCTGGGAAATAATCATGGTTTCACCATTATCACGATTATTTCACATGTATTAATTTCACATAATGTAATGTAACTAGACAATCATATTCTTTAACATATACTACTGTCTCTACCAAAAAACACACACAGAAGACCCATTGTCTTGAACAAGTTCCTCTGTAATGTTGTCCAAAAAACTCCCATACGGCAGAATTCAGTAACTTCATCGGTGCAAATAATGCGTCTTAAATTTTTCCCTCTGCCATTGTTTAGTATGGTCAAGTGAGCCATCATTGTCTGAATGTACTGTCCAGGCATGTCCTGACAATCCGAGTCTCCTGTCGTAATCAACATTTTTAAGAGCACCAAAAGGAACACAGTGTTGAGGAGCCTTTATTATTAACAAATCGTGCCATTTTAAATTGCGCTTAATCGTGAAACTTGTTAATTGTGACATTCCTAGCCTTGTCTTGGTGAAAATTCAACTTGTGAACAGTACAGTGGTCTTAAAGTTGTGGCCAAAGGAGTATACCTGACTGCCTGAGTTTATTAGTAGATGTAAGCTCTGTCAACACTGCCCCAAAAGTCCAGATGCTGTTATTGGTTGTTGGACCTCCATTCGGGTTTGGCTGCCTCCTATCATTGTGTAATTTAGCTTCCAGAAAGTTCATAGTGATCCTACGAGGTGCTTTGGCAACATACATTTCAGCATTCAGGATATCGAATAATGATTCATTGTGCTAGTGTTCCACTTTATTTTAGTACTGTTATACAACTTAAAATTAAACAGAAGCAATTTCGGTGACTCACTGCGATCCAGCTTTTTGGCTGCTACCTCTAAGTTGGACGTGATGCTCAGCTGTGTAACCTGACATTTAAATCTGACTCACACGTCTTATCATGCATTGTCTTTGTTTATTCGGAGCCCGTCAGTGTTTTTTCCTCTCTGCTGCGTGAGTGAGGCTCAGGCCAATTGTTTGGATTTGTGGAGGATGAGATTTGTAAATACTCACAGAGCGAAACCTCCTCCCACTTTCTGATTTGGCAAATCGGTCTCATCAAAATACTGCATTTAAAAAATTGCCATTGAAGCGTCTTTATTTGGAGACATCTTGGCTTGGGCTGGAAGAAATGATTGTGTCTGTCCATTCCGGACTGCTCTAATGGAAACATGGACGTGTACATGCTGGTGTTTGGTATGATAATAAAAAAGAGAGATGGCAAAACAGTGAATAGGTGAGCAGGGCAGAAACGCTTCCATCCTCTCGCTCATTATGTCTCCCACTAAAAATAGGCCCAGTCGACTGAGCGACAGAGGCTTTGTTTTCCGGCCTGCTGCCTCCAGACCCGTTTCTGGAGACATTTAACACACATTCATGGTCCCAACTACTCCCTGTTTGTACAGTATAATTTGAGCGACCTCCCTCGCATGTCTAAATTGCTTTTGTCAGAGTGTAAGCTATACGGTCGCTATAGGGCATAACAATAGCAGGTAATAGCGGTGCGGGGTGTGGAGTGTCATTACACCATTACAAAGGGGCCCAGCCACTGTTCAAACATTCATAGGGCTCGGCCCCGGTGATTTGCTCTGCCAGTGGGGGAGATTATAAGGATCACATGAGATGCTGAATCACGGGACTGCACCACTGCAAGCCTTATTCACTCAAACAGCTCCTGCTCTCCAACTCTGACCAGATCAGCGAAGTAACAGTCTAAATACAGTACAGCGAGTACACCGCTACGTACCTCAACCACCATACGCTTCGCAATATCAATATGACCTTCTTAAAGATTTGCATTATTTTGACCACTTTGCCCAGTTTTGTTCAATAATACGAGAACAAGCTGTCGCAATCATGATCTTCTTTCTTATGATTTATTTTGTCTTTCTTTCTTTTATTTTGTACATTATGTTTACTTGATTGGCTGATTAACAATCTTTCTTAGTTGTGTTTCATTTGTAGGCAACTACATTTGACTGTGATTTTCTGTGAACCAAGGCATTTGGTGTGTGGCGGGAGAGGGATTTTGTTCTGTTCGAGGGTGTGTGCGGAGGAATAGTGGTCTGTGATTTTGTTTGGTTGACGGGGGAAGTGGAAAGAGATTGGTTTGGAGAAGTGGCACACAATCTCATTTTAGCAACCGATACCTTGTTGTAGGATTATTTCATCCTTTCAGTGAGGATTTCTGGCTGAGTTTTCTTTTAAAAAACACAATTCTGGCTGAAAATGGCCCAAAAGGGCTCTTGAGTACAATCTCCAGTGGCTGAAACAGAAGTAGAAGAATGTCTAAAAAGGCTGACTGAAAAGATATCAAAATAATGATAAAATGACAGTGATGAAAACACCACGTTCCTGCACTGGTCAGAGCGCATGCTTTCATGCAGCAGATCAACAGAGGAAATGTTGGCCACTTCAAGGTTTCTCATCATGCTGGGATAAAAAGCCCAGTAACTTCTCTACTACAGGTCTGAGGCCTCATTAAAACCACACAATAAAGGAAATACAACAAAACTACAGAAGGAGAAGAGTCTCGGCCTGTGCACAAATGTTATCGGTCATTCATTAAATGACAAAATGCCATTTAAAGTGTTGTTACTAGTAATGCTCCGATCAGGATTTTTGCCACCGATACCAAGTACCGATTTGTTGTCTAGGTGATCGGCTGATATAGATGCCGAAGTTGATATAACTGATATGTAAGCCTCTGATCACCATTAACTTTTTTTCTGATAAAGAAATGCTAATACTACTTCCTGGGCTCGTTCTTAAGTGCCAAATGAGGTTTGTTGTATTAAATGTTTTGGACGATGCGCCTCCACATTAGATTTGTTTGGAACATAAACGGAAAATAGTGAATTTTTCATTGATAGTCATCCCACACCGGCAATGGCATGACTGCGGTGCCAAAACGTTTACGTCCCCACTCATCGTGTCTGTCCTCACGCATTGACGTCATCAATTGTGATCGGTTCCTAAGATCTGCCAAGTTTAACGAGTACCGATCGAGTCATAAAATGTGATTATCAGACAATACCGAACCAATACCGAAGCATCACTAGTTGTTACTTATTTCATTTTAGTTTCCTCCAAAGTTTTTTTCACTGTATCACTATTACATTGGATGGCCTAATGAATAGGGCATGGCCCTGCAATCAGAAGGTTGTGGGTTCAAATCCCAACCATCGTCACAACTAAGATAACCATGAGCAAGTTACTGCTGCCATTTCACTTGGTGAATAGGTTAAATGCAGAGAAAGAATTTCACATTGACTATAAGGGTTAATACATTAAATGAACGACACCAACAGATACACATGGAACAGACATCTCACAGTAAACAATCACAATGCTTAGCCAGAGGCTCATTTGCTTATTATAGCCTGTGATATCATGGCTACAATTCACATACTGCACTAATGAGTAAAAAACAACATGCTGTATGGGCCTATCATGTATTAGACAGTAGAATACCGATAAATACAGCAGACTATAGTTGAATACAGTGCACTTGTTCAAATGACATTAATGAGCTGCCTTATAACTATACTTGAGTACAGTACGGTTTCAGGCCTTTGAGAGCTTCTTCTGTGTCCCACCCTCCTCTTTCCTCCCTGAAAAGCCTTAAGTGAAGCTGATCTTAAGCGAAACATCCGCACACTTATCCTGTCTTACCTATCATTACTGAGCGTGAGATTAATGTCAGTCTGGGTAAACAAGACACCCTCCATTTCCCACCTGTCTGTGTTATTTGGAGTCCTGACACAACACAAAACCTCTGCTCCACTACCACACTACAGACACTCACATCAACATGAGGCCATTTCTCTCAAGCACTGTGCAACACAAAGATCGAGGAAAGATATGTCCTCTAGTCATTGGTATTCTTTGGCTTCAATGCTTCTGGGAAACTTTCAGATCTCAAACAATCTGCTTCCGTTCACACTCAGACTGATCTCAGATTTTGTTCTAAATGGATGGGCAAATAGGTGTCAGATCTGATCTTTGATCAGATCTTTGTATTTGTGTAGATCATAAAACCACACGTTACATACAGAAGATATTAAACCAAATAATTTTAGGCATCCAGCTGCTTTAGACAGATGCAGTAAACACTTACTTTATGCACAGTGTAATACTACATTTACATTTAATACATTTTGTCTATATACTATTAACAAAGGTCAGGCGACTTAATAATATTCCAATTTGCACTAACAACTGGAAAGTACATGTTTGTTTCTGTTTTAATCACACTGTTACCATCAATTGTGTATTTGCTACAAATTCACATTAAACATGTGGTTTTCTCAGCCAAGGTTTGAAACTTTTAAACGAATTTTCCAGCAAAACAAAAAAAATCATTCACATCCTACAGCAGCACCCAAGTAGTATCTACAACTTGACTTTTAATATCATGCTGCACAAGGTATTTATGTTTCTATAGAAGCTACAATTGTAGCCTTTTGTTCAAAGGCAGCTTTGATCAGTACTGCAGGCAAAGACATGTAGAAGCCTAAACTAAACCGGTTATCATTTGTTTGTTTGGGGTGGGGGTTGGTTTGTTTTAGTTCTAGTTACAAATTCAATGTCATGAATATCAAATAAAAACTTTAGAAAACAAAAAAGTATCAAGTACTAAAATAACAGCCATTCAAATTATTCAAGCCAGATCTACCTCAACACCTTTACATTTCCTCTGAACTATATTAGTGTTCATCATTTCTGGTCTAAATTTTTCACCCTTTCAAGTCTCAAATCTCAAAACATTGAAGGCATTTTGTCTGATACGATCAAACTGACCACGCCCATCTGAGCTCCTCCACATCAGGAACTGTTTGTTGGTTTCAGCGGCCGAGTGCAACCTGTGTGTATTTAGAAGTGTGGACAGTGTGTACAGGTCTCTGGAGACAAACGGAATACAATGGGGATGTCAGTAGCAATTCAGCGCAACCTCCCATCACTGCATTATTCAAAATGGCTGTTTAAATTCCAAACTTTTTTTCTTTTTTTAGTACCAGGCTTTAAATGCCAAGGACACTGAGCCAATTGCCACAAGCTGTTTTTTACTGTCTTGGTCCTCTCAAAGGCATGACTCTGACTGTGTGTCTGTGTGTGAGAATGGGTTCCATAGGCATGTGTATAGGTGTATGCGTGTATCATACATATGTATGTTCTTGACAGCCTTCATATCACAGCAGGACATGACTCCTGGAGGGACGTTAAAGTGAGCGTCACATGCTAGAGCTTGGATTCTCATGTAGTGGTTAAAAATACATTAGCAAAGTCATGTCCTCTGTTCCTAGACAGTGCTGTAGATGCTATTATCCTACCTGACAGATATAACCATGGAAAGGTGAACCACAAATTTAGCTTAACCAGCTTACAGACAGACATGAGCCCTCCTTCCATTCATCCATCCATCCATTCATCCATCCAACCAACCATCCATCCATCAATCCATCCACCCATCCATCCAACTATCTACTCATCCTTCCATCCTACAAAACATCTGTCCCTCCATCCACTCATCCATCTCTCAAATCAACCATCCATCCACCCATTCATTCCTCCCTCCATCCATCTGCCCAACCATCCACCCATTCTTCCATTCAACCAACCATCCATCTACCCATCTATCCCTCCATCCACCTATCCATCCAACCAACCATCCATTCAAACATCCACCCATTAACTGAACCACTAACCCTTATCCAGAATCTCAGAGGGTATTTGAGCCCATCCCAGTGCTCATAGTGTGAAAGGTGGAGAAATAGTTTCAGCCATTCCCTGCCCTCCCCCTCCTCCAACCTTGCTTATTATCAAGCTCTTCGTGAGCTGGAACATGTTTGTGGAAGGCAGAGAATATCTAAACTTGTGAAGAGCATTGGGTCTCACAATTGGGTTTGGGAACCACAGGCCTAAACCACAGACCCTCCAGAGTCTGACCACACACTTGTTTCAGTTGTGTAGGCAATTAACCCTTCAGTGAGGAGTTTTTAACAGCTCTATCCCTTCCCTGTGAGTTTTTTGCTTGTGCGCCAACATTCACTACTAAAATTCAACAGTCTGTGACTTTGTGCTGTTAACTGTTTTGAAATTCGCTCCGGTTGCGCTGTCTGCCTGCAGAGGGCTAGACTTCTCGCTGCCAGTGAGGCAGTGTTCACCTTACTCCTGGCTTCTCTCGTTTGACACGTTTGACTGTGACTCAAACATTTGATGATTATGTTTGTTGTACAAAAACACATGCTGTGTCTGCTATGGTTTCAGGGTCAAATTATTTACAAAGGAATATGGAGGTATAATAAATACCAGATCATGGTGGTTTATAAAGGCGTGAAATGAAAAAAAACTTGCCGAACTTGCTTTGACACCTGTCAGGCAGCTCAATGGTTGTGCTGTTTAGTGACATTTAGTTATGGATTCACAGTCAAATGTATAAGTTCAAATTCAACTTTGCTTATTTATATAGCACTTTATCAAACAAAAAAGGTCATTCAACGTGCTTCACAGAGATGGACTACAAAACATAATAAAGGGAACAGGGGGTCACAGATGTCACAGATCCGTACCTTTGAAAGGAATGTAACCTGAATTTCGGTGTAAGCCACAGAAAAGAAATATTTCCTCACTCGTACGCAGTGTTACTGTATATCAGGGGTCACCAACCTTTCTGAAACTGAGAGCTACATCACAGGTACTGAGCCTTACGAAGGCTACCAGTTTCAAACACTAGTACAGAGTTTATCCAAACTTCAGGTATAATAAACATGTTTTAAATGCTTTTTTTAGATATCGTCATTTTCAAATAGAAATAAATGCAAATGCGATTAAAGAGTAATAGCAACAGGATCAAATTAAATGTTAGATGCCGCTCACTGGTGAGTTGTTCTATATTTTGGACCGGTCCGTGTGCTACTCATGTGGTCCTTAGGGGCACCCTGGTGCCCACGGGCACCGCATTGGTGACCCCTGCTGTATATTCTTCCACCACACGCAACTAAACTAGTAGTCTGTAGTAGTAGTAACTAGTAGTCACCCACGTAGTCCACAAGTACGAGGCTAAAGGTGTACGTTGAATGGGAGTGAGCATCGTAAACTTGAAACGTTGTATGTCAAGACTGTTGAGGACCCCCTTTATAAATATAAATCTCTGTAAGGATAATGGCAAATCAGGTGCACTCTTTAATCGCCAGTGTTAAATCAGCTGTTAGAATGGTGACAAAACCATGTGATGCTGCACCCTGAGGAGTTAAATACAGACAAATGTGAGCCTAATCACCGTCCAACCACCTCATGCTGAGTTCACCATACAGATTCAGTCTATTTCTGCAATGTGTCAACCAATCGTACTCATCTGTCTCACCTGTCATGTAGGTCTGACCTCTCACACAATAGCAATCAACCACTGAGAGTGAGGGTTAGCATGTGTATCTATTTAAAGTGCTACGGACACAAGCTGCCACAAGCTACTGGCAGCTGAAAATGCCTGGAGGAGGGGTCTGTCAGATATTAGGGCTGCACGATATCTTTTAATCATTATCAGAATTTTGGTCCCTGCAGCACTGATATTGCAGAAGCCTGCAATATGCAAATGAGACGACCAATCAATGTTTATCACAACATGTTTTTCTTACTGTGCCTTTAAGACTGATCCATGAAAATTATCTTATGTCTTATTGGCTGCCCTGTATTGCAGCTTCACAGAGATGCTGCAGAGAACAAAAAAGATTGGACATAACAATCTTACACACTGGTGCAGTTCACATCCAGAGTATTCTTCCACTTGCTTATTCTGAAATTATTCATAGTGAGTTTCACCTTCTTACAGCATTTCTTTCAGCCATACACACAGTAGTGAGGGAAAGTTCTGATGAGGCCTGGGTCAAAATTGACTTACATTTTCACCTAAACTGCTTCATATCACCAACTCATCCAGCAAGGACAATAGAGTTTCATCACTCCAATTCTCCTAAAAACAGTAACTAAACTCAGTGATGTCGACTGATCCCAAAGCTGTTCAGAGTTTCATTGATCCAACTCATTCCAAAAATGTTCAACAAAGCTTTACATCCAAACATTAGTACTGATGTTACACGATGAGGACTGAGGTTACACGATTAGATCTCACAGGCCTTCAGCAAGGCTTCACTTCACAAACTCCAAACTAAGGGTGCTTTCACATATGTGGTTCATTTCATTTGGTCCGGACCAAGAGCAACAAATGATACATTGTGGAATTTTTCTGGTGTTTGGGGTCCTTTTCACACTACAGTTGAGTACTCTGGTCCGGCCCAGAAGAAACAAACCAAAATGCGGCACACACTTGGGTACTGCTGCCGGAGTTTCTTTTTCTTAACCCTGCACTCTTCTTCTGATCTATAACCTCCTTTCCCTGAGCTGTTTGCTAGATAAGCAAAAAAATTGCTGTGTTCTTATGAGGTTTTGAAAGTTGGGACCTAATATTGTCATCAAACCAAATTTGGATTAGGCTCCGCCCCTCCTCACAGCTCCAGGTTTATCCACAAGCTCCATGGGGCTAATGTTGCTAAAGCACTAACTGTAAACAAATGTCTCCTCTTCCCATAATGCACACGGCAGCTGACTATGGCAGCTGGATTAGTCCAAAAAGGCGCAATACTTTTTGCAGTTGGGTCTGTTCGAGTCTGGATCGTGTTCTCACCACAAACGAACCGCAATTGGTCCGCATTTGGTGCGGACTCCGGTGGGATTGTTGCATTCACACATGCCCAAACTAACCACACCGACTGGGAAAACAAACACTAGTGCGATTAAACCGAACTAAACGAGGCATGTGTGAAACCACCCTACGTTCAATGAAGGTTCTTAATTTAACATCAAGAAGGTTAAAGAAGCTTCAACAATTCAACTCATCCCAAAAATGTTCAACAAGGCTCCATCACTTCAACGTATCCCAAAAAGAGTTCAAAGAAAATTCATCACTCCAGCTCATCGCACAGCAGCTCAGAATAGAGCATCATTGACCCAACTTATCCCAGCTCATCTCACAATTTACAGGAACTCCATCGCTCCTATTTGTTGTGACAAGTTACATCAGTCTAACTCATCACAAAAGTGTTCAAAGGATTAGTCAATCAAACTCACCTTAAAATGATAAATATAGCTCCATCACTCCAGCTCAACCCCATAACTGTTCAATGTAGCTCCTATCATTCCAGCTCAACCAAAAAATGTTAAAGGAGCTCCTTCAGTCCAACTCATGAGTGTTGTTTCATCATTACAAAGATGGTTTTCAACCATTCAAAATCAGTTTGACACTCCTATAGCCAAAGCTTGACATTGGTTATGGTGGTCTTGTGTTCGTGCTCTAGGCTTCCAGTTCTATCTCCAATGGTTTTTAAGGAGATTATGCTTTTTATGAGATTATACTTTTCATGGCTCGGTGTACACATTTAAAAAATCAGCTATAAGAGCAGTATAAAGCAACCAACTCCACTAACAACAGGAAGTAACTTTATGCTTTTGGACCTACAAAGACGTAGTTCTCTAAACAGTTCTCACCATTTTACATTACACTACAGTAAAATAGAAACTCTCAGCAGCAGGAGGAACACATGTTTACTACGTTCTGCTCACATTAAAGTCCCTCTCCATTCCCTTGGAAGTCAGGTTGACATACTGAAGGTGAACGGACAGCATGAGATCCCTGATGCAGCCCTGGTTTGGAGTAAAACTGTAATACAGCTTGCTGTGTGATTTTATTTTTCTCCCGTTGGAGAGCTTGGTCAGCCAGAACAGATTTCTTTCCCCTTCATTACGCAAGCCTGAGTTTCTGACTGCTCTCGAAACACAGCGAGCAGTCTGAGGCAGTTCAGACATCTCAATGCGCTCCCACTCCACACAGTATAAAAATAGCTAGAAAAAAAATCAGCGATGGCAGGACACGAGCTGCTCATCCATCTGGAGACAATTAAATTAAACTCCTCGAATAATAAAAGGAGTCTGATATAACCTCCCAAACCTGTGGTTCCAGCTTCAAAACACACACGTGAGTGAAATTACACCATTTTTAGCTGTTGTGATTACTGTTGTGTGGCATCACTGTATTTTAATACACTAAAGTCTGATATTTAATCAATGTTGCCTCACCTTATTGGCCTGATTGGTCTGTAGTGGCACAAATCCCTAAAGTTATCCAAAAAATGGTTCCTCCAAAGCTCCGGCTGCATAACGCTGGGGTTTATCACTTACCTACGCTTAAAACTCCTAGGGTTTCAGCATCGGCTGGGTATCTGGAGGCCGGAAAGCCAGGCAGATATTAAGCTGGGGCGAGACAGATGGCCTGGCAGCGTGCACATCCCATACGGTCATAATCAGAGGAGGGAAGCAAATGCCACCGCAGATACTGGACGCAGTGGACATGTCAAAGGACAGTCCCAGTTAGACAGCATCAGGCTTTCTTACCAGTGGCTGGGAAGCATTCCACCTTCTACAGCAGCCAAAATCTGAGATGGAAGAAAATGCCACAGCAGATTCTGGACAAAGTGGACTGTAAGAGAGTCTCAGAAGGAGACTCTGGACCCGCTCCATCTCTCCATATGACACCAAATCGGTCTGAGCAGATACTGGACAAAGTGGACATGCCAAAAGCTTGGACTGAAAGAAAATTTCAGAATGAGAACATCAGGCTTCTTTACTGTTGCGTGGACCCTCTCCATCTCTCCAGTTCTTTCAGAGGAGATACTGGGAGCACGACAGGTCCTACAGCAGCCAAAACCAGAGATGGAAGCAAAAGCCACACCAAACACTGCACAAAGTGGACATGTCAAAGACTTCCATTTCCATCTCTCCAAATGAAACCACCTCTGTCAGAGCAGACACTGGACAAACTGGACAACATCTCAAAGACAGGACCGGAGTCTCAGGCTCAGGAGAACATCAGGCTCCCTTGCCAGTGGTTGGGCCATCTCCATCTCTCCAAATGTCACCACTTTAGATACTGGGTGCATTACAGGTTTTAGAGAAGCCAGGCACTAAAAATCCCTATCCTGACTCTATGAGTGACTTTTTGACTGTTTATGTTCCGGATTTACCTCAGAGCTGGTGTGAAGCCTGTCAGTGGAGCAGGTGTGAGAGCCAGCAGGTCTGAGGCACTGCGTCTGTCTTGAGGCTGCCTGGTCAGAGCTAACAGTAAAACATTTCTCACTCTCGACGAAAAACAAAGGCTTCCGATAAAACTACCATCTTACCCGAGGCGACGACGTCTTCTATCCCTTCTCCTGTTGTCATTTAACCTCAGGACACCTGCCGCAGGACGCTGGGAATCTTGTGTTTCTGTTATGAAGGAGAGCTGCTGCGTTTTCACTACGGCTACTTGTCTCTCACTGAGACGGCCGTACTCCCTCAACCCACCCGTTTTCAGACAAACCCCGCCCACTCTCCGCCCGGATTGTTCACGTCTCTCCAGCGATTGGCGGTTGGTTTGTCAAGTTAAGAACCCTAACCAATTCTAGAACGAAGAGGGCGGGACCAAAATGCTGGGCGAGACACTGTTAGCCAATAGTAACGCAGGGACTGCGGGTCTGTTCTGAAAACAGGTGGGGAGAGAAAGTAATTTAAAAAATAACGGTTGCTGCTGCTGCTGCTGCTGTTGCCATGGTTATCACTCAGCTCCAGCCTCTCGCGCCCCTTTAATTTCCCTGAGTGCTCGGTGAGTTTGTTTTTATTTATTTATTTACTTATTTGTTTATATATTTTTTTCCTTTAATTTGTTTTTTTTATTGTTTGTTCCCCCCTTTGTCCTTCCGAGAGACAGTCCTGGAGTGTTTGACCCCTTTACGAAGAACAAATGAGCAAAAAAAAAAAAAAAAAAAAATACCCCCAGCTCTATAGAAACCACAAAAAAAAAAACAAGGCCTTTCGAAAAAAACAACTGCAACAACTACTTAAAAACCCTTTAAGATCCTTTAATTTCCCGAAATGTTTGATTATATTAATTGTTGTTTTAGTTTGTTTATTGTTTATTTATTTAAATACGCTTTTGCTGTTTGTTCTCTCATTGTCCTTCAGACTGGCGGCCCTGGAGGGTTTGACCAATCAATAACAAGCAAGAACAACCTGAATAGAAACAAAAGAGCAAGAAGCAAAGAGATAATGAAACAAACAACAATTAAAGTCTATAAACAACAAAAGAACTGTTTTACTGTCACATGCAGGAAAGAGAACATTTAAGTGAATATTAGGTGTCATTATTACTTCATCCTCACTCGACACCAGACACTGTTAATTCCTGAATGACCGACTGTTGTGGACACAGATTCCCTGCAGGCAAAACAAAACCAAAGCCTGCTGTACTAGTTGTAACTCTCTCTCTCTTTCCCTGCCATTCTCTCTGTCTCTCTGCCTCTCTCTCTCTCTCTCTCTCTCTCTCTCTCTCTCTCTCTCTCTCTCTCTCTCTCTCTCTCTCTCT
>JBBMFX010362004.1:0-18307 GCA_037832545.1 Rhabdalestes septentrionalis
GCCGCATCTGTGATGAGTGTTTAGGCTCAAACTCCTGGACCAATCCCGGAGGCTCATATTCCCAGGGCGAGCCCACGTGAGTCCAAGCACTGTTCAGTAAAAAAGCATAAGCAACATAATGTGTGTGTTACTGATATGTACGTATACTGAAAGGTAGCCGTGTTACAGGCACTGTTCGAAAAATAAAACCATGTGCAATATGTATTTGTTTATGTTACTGTAATATTTAAAAGTAAAAAAAATCTGTGTAAATATCTCATATTATAACGTGAGGCACATACGGCTTTTAAAGTACAAAATTGATTTCCTTTCTAAAATTAGAGCATTTTACTGAATTTACGGTATACATAAATGTGTTGCACTTTTTGCAAGCATATAAAAAGTTTTTTTTTTTCAATTATTGCATTACTGTGCAAAAGTCTTAGGCACCTGAGAATATGATGGCTAAAAGCTGTTTACTGCTGGGCAGTTGTGTTAAGTTAAAACACTAACATTACAACAAATAATAACAATCTTAATACAGTAAATGGTGGTTTTATGTATGGCAAAGTGTTTGTAGACCTCTTTTCTCATGGAAGCCCAGCTTTACCACACCAGGTATTTGATTAGCTCCATCAGATACCTGGTTTGGTTGTTTTGACCTCAATAGATTAAAACAGATGTGTTGCTAATGGAATTGTATTAATTCACCCACCCAATGACTGGAGGCAATGAGCAGAAGCCTGGAACCAAACCTGTGTTCTTCTAAACAATTTTTACTATTTTTTGGAAGAAAAAAAACAACTTTCTTGTTTGTTTGCATTTATGTAATATTCAGCTGTGTTTCTTGCTTTACATAAATATTGATCATTAAAAACAGTAAGTAAATTGGGCCCTTATAGTCACACGTGAACACACCACAGCAGGGCACACAATGTGAAATTTTTTCTCCGCGTTTAGCCCATTCACCAGGTGAAACAGGGTGCTGCCACCAATGAGGGGCACCTAAGTAGCTGTGTGTCCGGGTGGTACCTTGCTCAAGGTAACCTCAGTGATGACACAAGCAGACTCCCTAAACACTAGGTCACCTGCAGCCCCAGCAATATATACTTGCGCTATGTCACTGATGCACTGGCCTTTTGTATCAGTGGTCTGTCAGTTTATCCTTAATAAGGATAATACAAGTATTATGTAAGATATTACAAGTTGTGAATGGCTCTGAGTTTTACTTTCCCACAACCTCACCACCCACCCCGTGCCATAAACACTATGTATGTAAGGGGAAAGCATGAAGAAACAACAACCAGTAATGAGCACTCGCAGCCTTCATTGAGCTTCATTCCACACCTGGAGCTCTAAAACCCAGTATTTGAGAGAATAAAGGATTGCGCCGCCCTTCTTGCAGCTTAAAAGGATTTCGTTGAGTCATCTAAGTATTACCATATTTTCCTCTTCCATCAACACTTTCACCAAGGAGCAGCTTTAGTCCTTTCGACAAGATGACTCAGCAATATCATCTGAATATTCCTATTATTTCTCACCTTAAGCCAAGAATAACTGCAAACTTGCAGGTTGGTTTAAAAAAATACAACAACAAAGGAATTCAAACAATAGTCACATCCCCATTGAAACATACTATTCCATCTCTTTTAGCACATTTGAGCTAGTCCTGGGCTCGTTATGACACAGTTTTCAAGGTGGAATTGAATCAGGCCAGTTTTTGGACCATTTAAAAAGCAATCATAACACAAGCAAAGTACAAAAACAAACACTTTAATTTAGCTCCTTAAGATTACTTTAATTTTTACCTTAATTTCCCAAACAGGAAAAAGATGCACAGATTAAGGCTGATAAGGGGATAAAACTCAAATTTCCACTTTTTCGAATTTGCCTGTAGAATAAGAGAATCTCCTGAATTAATGCATTAAATGTAAGATTAAGGGGTTTCACACTGGTGCCGTAAATCTAATTTTAAGATCAAATTGAGAGTTTGGTTTCACAAATTAATGGCCACTTAATACAAATGAAGGGGTTTGGAGTATTTTCAGGGGTAAATTAAGGTAAAGTTAAGCACATTTGAAGTATTTTGCGTTTTGTAGTGGTAGTGACTGGAGGAGGTCACCAGCCCTCCTCCAGAAGATAGACCTTCCTGCAGTGTTCCAGCATGTACCTAATAACCTGCTCTCTCCCACCAGGCATTACTGCATGTGTCAGTCATTGAATTATGCATGTATCAATCAAAAACCTTAACAATTATCATTATGAAATGTCCATACACAACACGAAGCATTTTTTTTTTCAGTTTATCCAGAAAATGTTTTATTTGACATGTTTAATGGAACTGTCATTATTCGAAGATAAATGCTAGAATTTAAAGCAAAATTATGGGCTTCACCTGCCACATAACCTCACTTTACAGGTGCATTATTACAGCAAGTAATAATCTGTTGATACACATGTGTAAATAAATCTAGCAGACATTTTTTTAAAGAAAACAGGTGTCTGGAGTGAGAAAACAAGAGGACAGCAATGAGGTGATGTCTGACAATGCTGCAATCACCAGTCCAATGTGAAATCAGCATGGCCCTGTAATTGAATGTGATGCTCATTGCAATCAGTTTGGAAGCATGTAAAAATCGTCATCAAAGCACATACTTCACCTGCAGTTATCCCTCCTTATGCTGTAGGTTATCAGAGGAGTGCTGTTGACCAGTAAACAAAGTGGACTCTGTATGTGGAGTTCTGTTGCCCTGTAATCTTGATTCATAGCGTGAATTACAGTTTGTGTTTTGTTGTTTCTGTTGGTATAAGTGATTTTGTACACAGCATGTAACATCAACTGAAAGAAGCTGCGTTTCCTGCCAATCCAATTTAATAATAAGAAGTCAAGTGTAGCCTGAAAATGCTGGGTTTAGTGGGCATGTTTGATTATTATTATTTGCTTATTATTTGTTATTTATTATTGTTATTATTATTATTATTATTATTATTATTATTGTTGTTATTATTATTATTATTATTTGTAGTAGTAGTAGTAGTAGTAGTAGTAGTAGTAGTAGTATTAGTAGTAGTAGTAGTAGTAGTAGTAGGATTAGTAGTAGTAGAAGTAGCCTGTTTATTCAATGTATTTTCTCTATTTGCAGGCTGTGGGTTCGGATCCCATGACTGCCAGTGGCACAACTAAGGTACTCTTGAGCAAGCTACATTCCCCACATACTGCCCCATGTCACTGGATGCTCACTGCTTCACTTGGTGACTAGGTTAAGCACAATGAAACTCAAGTAGTTTCCTCTGGGATTAATTTAATAACTAGAAGTAATACAGTAATAACTAGACTGCATTTCCACAGAGAAAATGCAAAGTGTGCTTGCTCAAATGCAGAACACAGCATTAGCATTTGTGTTAGCATTAGAATTAGAATTAACGTCAGCTTTTGGCAATATTGTTCAGTTTAAACAGGTGTGTCTTTGGGGGCGTGGCCTGAGGTCTAATATGAAGTTTCATAAGATTTGTTCACTGTATGGTGCCTGAAAGTTTCTCCTTCTGAATCTGCAATAATTTTGATTGAGTCAAAAATGAATGGAAGTTAATGGGGGGGAAAGGGATAAGGAAAAGACGAATGCAGGTCATCTCCTGCCAGGGAGGTATCACATGAAATTTGGTGGGTTTCTGATGAAGCATGTCTGAGCAGGACAAACTGAAAATTCAGGGTGCCAATACATTTGCCAATTTTTCGTTGGAAAAATGGGAATAACGAATGAGCAACAAGACAAAAAACAAAAAGCTGTAAACAAGCCCTCCAATCCAGATTGGGCGGATAAAGAGAATAATAAAAAAACTTAAGAACTACAATACTTATTTTAAGCAGTAGTAATAATAGTAGTAGTAGTGGTAGTAAATGACTTGCCTGTTCAGTTTACTAGTCTCATTTTGCCGGTTGTGGCACTGAATCCCAGGACTGCCAGTAGGATCACTGAGCTACTTTTCGACTAGGTACAATCCCCATGCCCCCCAGCCATGTTCCATGTCGCTCGCTGCCCACTGCTTCACTTGATGAATGGGTTAAATGCAGAGGACTCAAGTACTTCCTTCTGGGATTAAATTAGTGTGATTATTATTATTATTATTATTAATTTTTTTTTATTTTTTTTTTTAATCATCTCCACTTCTGTATTTCTCATTCTGAATTCTGACATCTTTTTCCCCAGAGTGGGTGAGTGATAGGCGGATGTCTGTGGCAGTTTGAGGAACAGCTGTTGCTTTCTGCTGGCGCTTTGTCATGTTTCAGAGAGACATCACTGCTCACTGGAGAGAAACACACTCCTCAGATACCTGGGTTGATCAGTTTCCATGACGACAGGCGAGCCGTGTTGACAGCGGTGATGTGTGTTATCGGGAGAAGATGCAGAGTGACCCGCACTCGCACACTGACAGCATGGGACAAGCAGTTCAGCTCTGATATGACCAGTGGCTTGTACCCCAGGGTATAACAGTGGCATTTTACTTCATTTTATTTTAAAGTGATAGTTCAGAAAGAGATCAGAGTCCCCCTGCCCCCTCAGACATTGAGTTGGGTCTGAGGTCTACTTCTTTAGTTTTGTACAGGAGTTACAAAGCTAATGTGGCTTATGAGTAATAAAGGCTCAAAGCCCACCAGCTAGTGCCATGTAAACAGCAAGCACAAAACTTCACACACTTACATCAAACGGAGCTGAGAGATTCAGTACTCTGTAAAAAAAAAAACGTACCTGTGCAGGGCTGCCAACTCTCACGCAATGAGCGTGAGACACACACATCTGACAGTTTTCACACGCTCTCACGCTACACTTCCGATTTCTCACGCTGAAAATCTATTTTTTCTATTTTTCCCATTGTGCACACTCCTCAACGGTAAGTGGGCCACCGAATCTGGAAATGTGTCTGCACTTTCATCAAATATATAGATCGCCAATGCACAGGAGGGGCGATCATTTTATAGCATATACTTTTTCAAGTCATGAAAAAACTTAAAGACATAATTCACTTGAAGTCTTTGCATAATTTCACCAAAAAGTCAACACCATTGACCAAACTCTCAAAATACATTGAAAAGCAAAATTAAACCACAATAAGTCTGCACAAATATCTGGATGTCTAGTGTGCATGGTCTTAGCAAATAAAATTCTTAGTTCAGTGCAGTTTTAATCTGAATATTATTACATTTTTTTTTCTTTTTTCAAGAAAACGTATGCTAATTCAGTACATTTTCTTAGCCCATAGGCATATATTTTGCCTAATGTAACCAAAAAAGAAACATTTTCAGTAGTTAGTCTACTGAGTGGCCAAGACTTTTTTGCTGTGAATATTCAGTATATAACTGAAAAACTAAACTGCTGGTTAGGCCTGTCACGATAAACAATAAATCAATTAATTTTCCGGCTGATAATTTTCATTTGTTTGTTTTCCAAAGGACTTCACTGTGACACATTGGTCTCTACCGCCCCCTCTCGTTTCCTTAGGGTAATGAAGCATGAACTCTCTTGAGGGTTAGCCTAAATGCTAGCTGCAGGGTGAGAAAATGCTAACCAGGTACAAATTTAAGCTGTGAATATCGCTTACACCACTGCGTACTGCCGTCTCACTTAACATTTTTTTTCCTCCAGAGACCGGCACTTCTTTGGGAACATGCCAGAACCTCTGAGTCTCATATCTGCTTGTTTATCCTCAGAAGCGCGGTGTCGCGCCGTTTGTAATACTGCTACAAAAAAATAGTCATAGTATAATCGGGTGTAAATATATTTTAATTACATGAGAATACTCTAAATCTACAGAAAGACCTTTAGAAGTGCAGAGACCCAGTCCGGTTTTAACATGCACTCATTGCTTGTGGCTTTTCTAGATGGGGCAAGCACCAATGTCTGGGAAACTTCACAGTTAAATAGGGCTCAATGAGAGCTTTCCAAAGACCCCTTGTTTGACATAATACCCCCCGGCGAACCGGAGTTATTAAGACGAAGACGATCGCCATGGACAAAAGTATAGGGACACGCTAGAATTTAGCACAGCTGGAGACATTGCTACTCCTAAGAGATCCTGCCTTAAGCCACACAAAGTCAAGGTATGCTGACTGTCTTACAATGTCTTCCACTCCCATGGTTTTGTGATCTTTAGAGGCCAAGGTTTATGTATCTTTGAATGGGTGCAATTGCATTATTATGTCATTATCATTACATCAGTAGAAATGGACACAATGCCAATATTATCGTTTATAATAATTTCTGGGACAATTTATCGTCTAGCAAAATTTGTTATCGTTACTGGTACACTACCTTGTCCATGGGTACTTCAGTGGAACCACTAGCACTCCTGGGATTAAATCCTATGACCTTCTGATTGTAGGGGTTACACCCTAACCACTAGGACGCAAGCTACCCCAAGAGAACATTGATTTATCACTTTTTTATTTGATGCACTTTCTCTCCTTCTTTGTTTCTCTCTTTTACATGTCCCACAACATGATAATGTATCTTTTGGCTGGCAATCAGTCACTGTAAATAAAGATCATCATGATTATTGAATTCTATCAACATACACCTGTAATTGTAGCAGCTCAGGATTACAATTAATGTTTGAATATATTCATGCTTTCCACTTTTGGCTAAATTCCCATACATAATCAGTAGCTGCTCAAAACAAAGGTTATGCTTTAATTAGGGCCAGATTTGAAAGTGTTTCCATATTTTTGCCATTTTTGTGAATTAAAGTGGAATTGCAGTCAGAACAGGCCTCATAGTTCTTGATCATTTGTTCTTACTAACATTTGCGACATGCAAGAAAAATTCATAGCAAAACAAGTTTGTGAAACAAGCCCCAGGGTGTTAAAACAATAGATTGACAAAAGTCTTGGGACTCCTGACCATTACACCAACAGAGACTTTAATGACATTGCATTTAAGTTTGGCCCAGTCTTTCCACAGGGTTTCTGTGGTCATTTGTGACCATTCATTCTGTAGAGCATTTAGTGCTAGATCAGGTACTGACATTGGACAAGAATGCCTGGATCGGAATCATCCCAAAATGTCTTGTTATGCTGAAGCATTAAAATTGCATTAAAATGCATTAGAAGTATGGGACCTAGCTCCCACCCTGAGAAACAGGCGTGTCCCAATAGTTTTGTCCACATAGTGTATGTGGCATATTGATAAGTAATAATACAAAATCTACCCAAAACAAACATGCACACAAGGTCTTTCCTACACTCAAATGTTTTTAAAGTTAATGTTAATTTTTTTTGCAGTCACAGTTAAGGCAAACTAGGAATATGGGGATCTCTGTCTCTTAGCACCCCCACTTCCCACTTTCACGGAATAAAGTATGTTATAAAGAGCCACAAACACATCTTAACCATTTGCATCCTCTACTTCACCAAAGATGGTACTTGCTTTCATTAATGCACTTTTTATTTTTTCTGAATGTGAGGTACTACTTCCAAACAATCAATATCTTTCTTGGCCAACCTATTCTGATCCTCAGAAAATCTTCAACCTCATAAAACCTGCACTGTACAGTTTATCTTTAGAATTGCAGCCATGAGGGGTTATTAGCAGTGTGCTGAAAGGGGATGAATAATGTGATTGATTGTAGGAGGCTACATTTACTGGTCTTTAATTGCTTGATGAATTTTTCTGGTAAAATTCTTCTGGAATTCTTCTGGAAGAAAAGGAGGGTATAGGCCTGTTGTAAAATTATATGGGATCTACAAATTGGACAATTTTCGTATTATAGCATCATTACCGCAATGTGAACACTCAAGGCGGTGGGTTTTATAGCCTTAAATGTGCTGGAGGTGATTAGATGTTCTTTATAGAAATATATGCTCTATCTGACCTCCACAACTCTACCATAGAAATACAGCCATGATGGATGAAAGTACAAACAAATTTCAGGCATTAGTATGGCTATCATTACTCTGTTAGCTATGTGACACACTTTTGTTCAGTTTTGTAGATAACCGTGTGTCATACATTCTAATGTGTGTTAATTAAGGAATGCAGTGGCTAAAAGCTATCATTACTTTGCAGCGTTCACTTCATAGCGCCAGTGTAAAACTAAAGAAGCAACCATTGGACACCAAACACATACTGACAGGAAACTCACCTGCTCCTACAAGAATTAGGTAAGACTAGGTGCTCAAAACAAAACTTCTTCATTTAGAAACAGATATAAATACACTATATGAACAAAAGTCTTGGAATGCATGACCATTACCCCCACTGAGTCTTGAATTCAAATACATATATTTTGATATGGAGTTTGCAGTTATTACAGCTTCCACTCTATTTGGAGGACGTTCTATAAGTTTCTAGAGTGTTTCTGTGAGAAGTGGTACCCATTCTATAGAGCATTTATGAGGTCAGGCACGGATGCTGGACGAGAAGACCTGGCTTGCATTCTCTGTTCCAGTTCATCCCAAAGGTGTTGGATGGGGTTGAGGTCAGGACTCTGTGAGGGCCAGTCACATTTTTCCACACTGAACCCATCAAACCATGCCTTTACAGTCAGGACCATGCCTTTACATTCTCAGGAATAGAAAAGGTTCTTCCTCAAACTGTGTCTGAAAATTTGGAAGCATGGCATTGTCTTGGTGTCTATGGTACTCAGATTGCCGTTCACTGGAACCTTGACCGAACCTTGAAAAACGTGTATCCCAATTATTTTATTCATGTTTCTTCTAGTGATGACAACCTCACTTTATGGAGATAAAAACAGACATTTCAGAGACTATTTGTGAAGATGTTTTGTTCCAAATGTAGGCATTTTGAGGCACACTGGTCAGTGCAGTTTGGGGTTTTAAGGCTTTCTAAAACACCTGGTCATTAACAAAGCTCTGGAGATTAATTAACTTCTTGTTTACAATAACTGCATCAGGCAACACTCACACTGAAATCTTTCCAACCATTCACAGAAGGAGGCCCTTTGTGGGAAAGGAAAGCAATTAGGTGCCATCAATATTGTACACAAGCGTTCATTATTTAAGTTCGGATCATTAGCCTGCTTTCACCACCACACCTCAAGTGTCAGGCCTATGTATATTACTATTGCCAAGAACATCATCAACATTCAAACCATTAAAGTTATTAAAGTCTGCTAAAAACACACAGTTTACTTACGTATGGTTAAATGCTTCATGCTATTTCGTTAAGTCTTCCGTAGTTACACATCCATTTGAAATAATGATGATTATGTATTTAGTGTTGTGTTGTCTGTGAACATTGTATTTTACATTAGTGCTACTTTGATAATGTTGATTTATTCACACTGCTCTTGTCAAATAAAAAGCTCAAGTTAAGAGAAAACCCTTCACCTACTCAGAATGAGTGTCTTATCAGCAGTATATCAAGTATGCACAAACCATTTCATTTGGCAAAAAATATGCTGACCAGAATCTAGACGGGAAAACTGCCTGGATGCGTTATGTAAAAGGGAACATTTGGCTGACGCTATTATTCAGAGTGACTTACAATCATTAGTTAAAGGGACAGTCCTCCTATAGCAGCTGAAGGTTAAGGGTCGTGCTCAAGGACACAATGGGAGAAAGTGGGGGTTTGAACCTGCACATTTGTGGTCATCAGGTTCACAGGCCTCTGTTTTACAGAGTGATCCAGCACTAATCCAGTTCAACAGGCCCAATTATGCTTTTTTAAATGTTTATATTAAAACATACAATTAATTGGTCCTCTTAAAGGACTGACAGTATCTATAATGTGGTCAAATAAACATACTGTATATAATATGATCAATAATTACACATGTATAGTTATAATTCAGAATATTTTCATGTTTCTCATCCCTAGGGACAAAAATCATGTTAACACAAAAATCAGTGAAACTATAGGAGCCTGTGCATGTCCATGTGTAAGGCCATTGGAATGTCTTTGCTTTAAATAAACTATCCTTGCCTGTTGCTGGTATGAAAATCCTGAAAATAAGCCCCAAAAAGGCAATCTCTCACTCTGTGCTATCCCAGTTCAGCCTTGAATTTTAATGTTTTAATGCTCTATTATTATATTAGATATAACATAAAATATTGTAACTAAAATTCAGTATTAGTGTCAGTTACATAGCCTTAGAAACCACATAAGTGGTTTGAGATTGCTTAACAAAAGATGGAACCTTTATGTTAAATGCATTTTGGGAGAAAAGAGATGTTTTTGGTCAAAATACCTGTGTATAACAACAGGAAGAGCTCTGTTTTGTTATGAAGTTCTCTAAAGAGAGATTGCTTGGATTGGAAGTGAAAGCTTTGCTGATGCCAATCACATTCCATTCTAGTTTACTAATCTTAATAAACAGGAAATAAACAGAGATAATTATCTATATACCAGTCTAATACTGCTATTATGCCATGAGGAGTTTATGAATTGGCCGTTCCTTGAACTGTCTGTCTGAAAGAACAGAAACGTTATTGGCTTTGCCAGTAATCTAATTTCAATTGCTGATTTCACATCATTCATTCCCTTTAATAAAACATCGGTGGCACAGAAGAAGACAACTTTCGAACCCCATATGTGAATCAGTGAAACATTGTTAAACTTTCCAGTCCACATAGGACATTTTTGCAAACTAAACTTTGAAATGAAAGTTACTGTGATATCACAAAACCAACATAATTACATATGTCAACCTAAAGCGCCACCCATTAATGCACAATACGATTTGAGACTAAATCACTTTTGGATGAAGTACTGAACAGAACAGCCAATCAGAACAGCGCTCATTTACATATAGCAATGTAACAAAAACCATCCGTTTATATCTGTGGGATAAAGCTTAGTGGCTGAATGGTCATGATGTAAGTTGAAAAAATATAGATTACCAGAAATTGTGGAAAAAAGTAAAATAAAAAAACTAAAGTTACATTAACAGATTAAAATAAAGAATGTTATTTCATCAATATGAGATTGCCTTACAACAATCATATTCTGAAAGTGTAAAATAGTTACAGGATAATTTAATATGCATAGTGTGGTGCTGGAGAGGCAGAGCAGCCCTCTTTCATGTCAGCAATTGGTGATCCTCCCCTGATCACAGACAGCTGCAGCCTATTTGGAAAGAAACACTTGCAAGCTAATTCTTTGGCATGACTAAATAGTAGAATGTCATTTAGAATTTACGTTTAGTTTGAGAAGTATATACTTCAGAAGGAGTAAATGTGTTCTAATTGGAAAATACTCAGAAAAGCTGCACCCCCCAGGACTCTGATTAAGGACAAGTGGCTCAGATGATTTTCCAGTGAAAACATTTTGCTCGATTTTTGTGCAATCAGTACAAAAGGCTAGCGTGTGTCCAGAAAAGTGGAGGCCTAGCCAAACTAGATTCTGCAGTTTGGTGCCCAGCTTCTGCTGCAGAAAAAAAACAAAGCTGCGGTCCCTCTGCTGTCTGTACCAGTCCCCAAACTTCACCACCTTCTGTTGCTGCGCATGACACACAACCCACAGCCAGCTCGAACAAAACATTCACACACAGAGAGATGCAGCCACCCTCACAGAGCTGACAGCCCACCACCGAGAAACTGCACAGCATTCAGGATTTCTGTCCTTTCAGCACAGAGGCTCATTATGGTGGTTTAACAGCTCTCATTTTGATCTACCCATGTGAATAAAACTTTTTTTTTGACTGATCAGATAATAGAGAAAGGAGTGGAAGACTAGATGATGAATTTTAGCTTTAAAGTATATTCAGTCGCGTGCACACATACTGGATCTCCTTAGAAGAGCACAACTAATACAATGGGCCACTTACACATATGAGCCTAAAGTTACCTAGTCTCTCAGGGCCAGATGTAATCTTGTAATGAGAACATCTGGGAAAAGCCATGAGAAGTTCTGGGCTTATTGTGGGTTGGAATGTAGACTTATTATGGTTGGAAAATATTAGATGTGAAACTCATAACCAATCCAACACCTTGTGGGAAGTAGGAGATGGTGGGGCTCATGTCAGCATTGTGCAAAATTCGATCCGGGCCCTTATACTGTTACAAAATTTATCCCAAGGATGTTTTAGCTCTGATACATACAACACACATTAAGGGTGACTACAATCCTCTCTGCAAAGAACCAGAAGCACAGAGGTAGTTTATATAGATTGCAATTATAAATACAAAAATACTGTACTGAGTGCGTGCTGCTGTAATTTCTGCAGCAAAAGGAAACAGCCCGAGATTTCGCATCTTGTGGCTGAAGGAGCTTCAGGGCAGCCGCGCGTCTCTGCTCCGCTCCCTTTTTACTGGAGCTGTCTGCAAACCTGGATAATGCACATCTTTATTTGAGGGTTGGATTTTTAATGCTGAGGATTTTATTTTATTTTTTAAAGGAGGGTAGTGGGGTAGTGACGGGCCCCGAGAGATCACAGGCCAGTGTGCTACTGCACCTGCTGAACCTGCTATAGTTATGCCACTGCTCCAGAGGGATATATAATATCTCTGTCCGGACAAAACCTCATATGTCCAAAACAGCTATTTTCTCAGAAAACAATGTATATCCAAAATAAAAGAATACTGTCATGGTCGGAACCTGGGAAGGGAAGGGGGTGGACGCCTCTGGTACATTTCTAGACCTGGAAACGTGAACAAGAATGGGAATACATGAAATAGGAACCATGGAAAACAGGGCAAGGAAAACATGAAGAGAAAACGTGGATACATGAACGTGGATATGTGAAACAGGAAAAATGGAAAGCACGAGACCCAAAACCTTAAAGGGACAAAACAAAACAGGAAACGGGAACCAGCTCTCGCCGAGGAGTATGCTCTCCTCAAAAACATAGAGGGATACCCTCTACTCAAAACCGTCGAGAGCTCTACACAGGGAAACAGGGGTTGATGCCGACCAAGTGCCACAGGCGACTCGAAAACAGGAGGAACCCGGATCTGGGAAACAGAAAAGCATAAACAACCAAGGAGACGGAGACAGAGACAGAGACAGAGACAGAGACGGAGACGGAGACGGAGACAAAGACAAGAGGCAACATGCAACCAGGCAATGCGACAAATGTCACCTCCATGATCCTAGGAACCCTAAGGATTTAAATACAGGGAGATAAACAAGACACAGGTGAAACCAATCAGACAGGGACTCGATCAAAATCGGGTAGGGTAGGGAACAAGGGACCTAAACGGAAACTGGCAAGAAATAAAAGAGATGAAGGGAAAACAAACATACAGGAGACAGGGAACAGGCTCTACACAGACGGTGCAGCCGTCACAACTACTGTGTCATTAAAATTGTTTTAACTATTTTCAACCCTTTTCATTGGTTTATAATTTCTATACCCACGTGGAGAGTGAACAATAGTATTGACTTATGAAAGAAAAAAATACAAAGATACAAAGTTTCCAACAGACAGCAAAGATGTGTGTGTCATGTGTGTTGTAAACATATTACTTCTTGCCAGGGATGAACAGTTCTATAAAACCAGACTGTAATTGATCTTTGTCACCAGGCAAGTGATTAAAGTTGAGGATGGTTTGCAGATTATGGAAAAATGAAAATGTCTAATGCTATTACAACAAGCATTCCACTTAGACAGACGTGCCACACTGAATTGTGAAGTGGGAGCTTATATGTGAATGCTGTGCTGGTCATGTGTTACTGCTCAACGATGCTGGAGTTTGTGACTGTTAGATGTAGGCCTATTTATTTACTGTAGAAATTCACCACCATGCTCCTATACAGGGTGTACCTTCCAGCCAGTGCAAATCTCGTATAACTCTTAAGTCAGTTTCCCTTAAATTCCATAAGGGGTGGACAAACATGCGGAATTATGTATGCATCAACCTCGCTGGTGCGTATCGCTACCTCAGTAATGCCGATCCCAATATACAGACCATTCTTCAGACATGCTAGGCCCTTTCTATAGCAGACCTGGCCCCCAGGTGCCATCACTGCTCCTCAGGACTTCTTTGCGGACACTGACCAGGACATGGAGAGCTGTAACATACAGTTGTCAGCCCAGCCACATACACGAGTATACAGAGGGTTAAAATGGCTTTCTCTGAAGCAATGTAGGACAAAGACAGACAAATATAAATAAGGACAGACAAAGCTGAGTCAAGAAACTGCCTTGACGTTATGTTGCAGCATCTAAGCAAAGAAAGTACAAGCATGTAGGCAGTGCAAATAAGAGTATATTCAGAGGTGGACGATTTTTTTATTCAAATTCTTAGCAGCTAGATTTAATGCAGGTTTGGAAAGTGTCGTGCAGTGAATATAGGATAGTTAAAAGTGTAATGTACATGTGGTACATTATGAGGTCAGACCCCCTTCAGACCCCTGAAGTTACATGCAGGCTCTGAGATTACAAATCTAATGGCTTGTGGGAAGAAGCTGTTGTGATGTCTGATCGTGGTGATATTGATACTTCTGAACCATTTCCAGACATCTGAGGGTAAAACAGTCCATGTAAGGGGTGGGTGGGATTTGTGATGATGCTGGTTGCGTGCTGGACAGAGCATTTCTTTTACAGTTCTGTGAGAGGTGAGCTCCAATGATCTTCTCAGCTGTCCTTACCAGCCACTGTAAGGACTTTCAGTTGGCACTGTTGCAGTTTCCAAACCAGGAAGTGATGTAGCTGCAGAAGATGCTCTCAGTGGTCCGCCAGTAGGAGGTGGTCAAGAAGGTGCTTTCCTCAGAAAGTGAAGGTGATGCTGCTGAGTGTCCACCTGAGGTTGTTCGTCACATTTACACCCAAGAACTTCACACTGACGACTTTCTCCGCAGCTGAATTGTGGATGTGAAGTGGGGTGTATGGAGCAGACCTTTTCCTTAAGTCAATGACCTCACCACTGTTGCGTCACATTGTCAAGTTGACAATGTGGTTTGTCCTGAATTGGTAGAGTAATGCATCAAAAGGGTGAACAGCATTCACTCCTGGAGGTGCTGGCTGATGGTCCTGGAGGTGCTAGTTCCAGTACAAATAAACTGAGGCCTATTAATTAGGAAGTCCAGGACCGAGTTTCAGAGTGAGGTGGTCATGCACAGCAGGCTTAGTTTCCCCGCCAGTTTCTGCAGAACAATGGTGGTAAATGCTGAGCTAAATTCCATGAACAGCATTCTGACCTACCAGCCCTTTGAGTCCAGATGAGAGTCCATTGTCCAGTTGGCGTGGTATGCAAACCCCATCGGGTCCCGCTGGTCTGGAAGGTGCCCCTTCATGTGCCTCAGCACCAGCCTTTCAAAGTACTTCAGAATGATGGGGGTGCATGCAACCGGCCTGTAGTAATTCAGACAGGACGCTGATGACTTCTTGGGCACTAGGATGATTCTTTTTGAGGCTGGCAGGTTTTGGCAGGAACGACCGTTGTGCTCAGAGAATAATTAATGATGTCTCTCTAACTTAACATCACCATTGTTCCAACATGTTTCAAAGCCACCACCATCAGCCCTCAATGACTACTGTGCCGTTACACTCACATCAGTGGTCTTGAAGTCCTTTGAGAGACTCATCATGAGGCACATAAAATCACAGCTGCCCTCACCCATCTGGACAACAAGGATACATAGATTTCAGTTCAGAATTCAACATCATGATTCCTCAGCTTCACTCTGCAACTGGATCCTGTACTTCCTTGGTCAGTCAGTCAGGATTGGAAGCAACGTCTCCAGTGGCACCACAGTAAACACCGCGGCACAAGAGTATTCTGGGCTCTGCCTTCTGATGATTCACACCAGGGCAACAATGCACAGCTCTAATCACAACGAGTTTGTTGATGACACAACCATGGTGGGACTGATCAGTGGGTCTGATGAGATGATATACAGAGAAGAGGTGTAATGGCTAATGGGATTCAGGAGGTGTCTCTAAACAAAACCAAGGGACTTTTGACTTCAGTACAGCTTAACATGATCCATCTCTGCTGAGACTTGTGGTATTCACATCACAGAGAATTGCAGCACCCAGGTTTTCACTACCGGGATGGGAAGAATTTTCTTCCTCCAGGCCATCAGACTCCAAATTCAGAACTGAATTACAAATTGGATTATTACACACACACACACACACACACACACACACACACACACACACACACACACTCTCTGAGCTAAAGTGCTTCCTTTATCTTAATCACACTGCATACACACATGGAAGTGAAAGAAGACTTACTCCCAAACTACTCTAAATGTCCTGTATTTATTTGCATATTAGCTTTTTAATTCTGTTGCTGATATTTCTGTTTGTTCACCATTATTTAGTGCTCTACACCTCCATTCCTTTCACACTCTTATCAGCTCTGCTGCTAGAAAACAGTTTGTTAAACAGTTAGTTTTTTTGTCAACTGTACTGTGTGTGGTCCTGTATATTATGTTACAGCTGCTTTTTGCACTCTGTCTTTAGTCCTAATCTATCTGACCTGTGTGGACTTGCGAGGTTCGGTTTTTGTTCCTTGTGCAGTTCTGTTTTGACTTGATTTAAAGTTGACTTGATTTGGATCGTGTGGTATAAAAAAAGAACAGGTTGTATAGTTCAGTGCAAGTAGACAATTGTCAGAGTACCATGGAAAATTGACTTTAAGTTTTATTGTTTTTTGTTATTTTCACATTGTGGGTGCTCAGGGAGTGAGGAGAGGCACGTGTGCAGGATATTAAGATGTTATTTAATAAAGACACAGACTTTAATACAAACAAAACCAAACCAAAATGCACAAGGGCCTAACTAAAACAGTTAATAAAAGACACAGAAGGAGCAGGAACCAAGATGACAAATGTGAGGGATGTAGTGAGGGTAAGTGTGAGGGTTGATCTGTAACAAGAACATGAACTCAGTGTAAGTACAAAACACACTCAGACAAGAAACAATCATAAACCCTAATCACTTAAACTAAAACATATCAGAGCTGACACAGTGACCTAAGAGACAAACATAGACCCATAATTTCAAAATAAAAGTCCCACACCAAGACCCCCAGCTATAACAATTATAGATATGGCTAAAACATTATTCTTGTCCCTTTATATATTCAATCATTTTCCTTAAACACTTAATCCTTACTCTAGTCATGGCTACTCAGGCTTTATCCCAGGGTCAAGGCAGAGACTCGCTCTGGGCAGGGCGTCAACCCACCGGAGTCTCGTCCCTGTAGTTTCTTGTTATTTTTGAAAGTGCACATAAAACCCTGCCACCCCACCCCTTAAAGAGGTAAATGTGATCCAGAATGAATCCTCCAATTTCAGAACCATACCTCACTAATCCTCTTTATGCTGAATGCAATCAGATCCAATATTTTAATATTTAGGTGTAACAAAGTTCACATATTTTAACTACAGCAAATGGGGACGAGTTCCCCGTTAATACCATCGTTTTCAGAAGAAATGTCTATGAGCAGATGTCTAGCTTTAGACACACACAAACAAATCCACCCAAGCACAAACCTGTGTGTGTGTTTGTATTCCATCCTAAAGTGTGTGATCATGACTGTTGGTAAGTCTTGTGTGTGATGGATTGCTTTTATTTTTCTGCTTTGAACCTTGACTGTAGTGCAATTGCCAGGGCCTTTCTACTCTCTACACAGAGGTTAAACCTATGTAACTTTCAAAAAATAAAAACCGGGAAAAGGAAATAGCAGCTGAAATGCTTTCCCCCCAAACCCCCAGTGAGTCGAAGAATGAAAGTATTTCTGTCCTCTAGTTTGTTTGTTTTTTCAATTTACTATGTTTTATTTCAGTTTAAGTACAATAAACTAGCTTGGCTCCTTATTCACAATGTAGCCTATCAGCCTTATCAGCCAAGACAGTCAGTATATAAAATGTACTTTTTGTGAACTGAAGCCATGAAGCTTGTGTAGCTAATGTAATACAGCATATAAACTAACGAAGTTGAGAGATACTGCAATATACCTGACATTACTGGAATGATTTAATCTAAGTTTAATTCATGTCTAGTTTCTAGTTTGCTGGCAGTACACAAGCCTGTGTCTAGTGGAGTCAACCCTAATTATCCACTCAATTTGGTTAATTAGTATTATAACTGATGT
Source organism: Rhabdalestes septentrionalis (assembly GCA_037832545.1). NCBI lineage: Eukaryota > Metazoa > Chordata > Actinopteri > Characiformes > Alestidae > Rhabdalestes > Rhabdalestes septentrionalis. Next base: position 17,987 of record JBBMFX010362004.1, read on the forward strand.
AAAATTGACGGCCATCCACTGGCCTCGGGATGAACGGTAACCCCCGCAAGGATTAAGCAGTTACATATAATGAATGAATGAATGACTAACATTTTGTTTACACTGGGGTATTAATGCTGTATACCTTTTTGCATCCATTAATAAAATGGTCATGTAAAAAATACATTGTATTGAGTTGATGTTGGGGGTCTATCTTAAACTACATTTTGTTTAAAGATAGAAGAAATCAGCACAGTATCTGCCGACATACAGTGGGGCAAAAAAGTATTTAGTCAGTCACCAATTGTGCAAGTTCTCCCACTTAAAAAGATGAGAGAGGCC
>JBBMFX010362114.1:0-18305 GCA_037832545.1 Rhabdalestes septentrionalis
ATTTTTGTTCAGAGGGAACCACATATTACCTCTAAAGGATTAATAAAGTGTATACATGTAAACTTAAAGTTCCTGTTGTTTTACCTTAGGATGTTTTGTCATGTCATGTTGAATGACTGTGTTGAATAATTTTGTAAAAGTTTGAGTTGCATTAGCTGCCATTTTTATTTTTTACCATTTTATTTTCTTGTTCTGACATTTAAGTATCTAAGCTTTAAATAAATATGTTGGCAAAATTTAAACCAGTTTAAAAATGTTATTTGGCCTAAATTATGTTTTGTTATTTAGGAATATATTTTTACAATGGTAAATATATTGGTTGTACTGTTCAGTCATTTGCAAAATAGTAAAAAAATCTATAGTTACAAAGTAATATAAATACCACGATAACATCGAAATTGTGATTTAACTGTAAAAAAATCGTGATATGAAATTTTTGCCATATCGCCCACCCCTACTTTTGAGCCTCTGACAATGGAGGGACTCTGTGGAAAAATGGCTGTAATTTCACAATGCAATGTTTGATAAACCTATTAAATTAAAGAGAAAAGGTCTCTACCTGTGCCACCTCTGGATTGCTTAATTTCAAATCCACTGTGTGGGCATACAGAGAGAAAACTACAACAATTGCATCAATGCCCAACTACTTAAGGATCAAACCCGTGTGTGTTACCCCAACCAAAGAAGAGATTCCTGTAATGTGCAGTAATGAAAAAATAAACATTTGACTCATTTAATTTGTAAAATCTAAAGGCATTAGGAAATGATTTACCCCCATTACATGCTTAAAACCAACAACATAAATATATACACTTCTGTTTACAGAGACTGCTTTGATTGCTGTGAGTAAAATGGTTCTAATTGCATGAGAGAGGAGTTTCTCTGAGAGCATGACACATCAGTCATGTTTCTGGATGTGATTACACCCCATTAATTACGCACAGCCCACAGAGAAACAAAGCAATCCAACACTGCAGAAGGGTCTCAGCGGGCTCCGGCAATGCTGGAATAATCCACATCACTGGGTGTCAGAGAGACGCAGCGGAAACAGTAACTAGAATTAACTGAGGTTGCCATGTGAGAGCAATGTAACTCTAGCAGGCTCTGGTCACCCACCCTGGTCTTGAAGATGCGCTTTCCTGTGAAGTCTATTTCCAACCACAACTTACCACCTCCTGCCCAAGCTTATTAACCTCTCCTTGATCAGCTGGCTCAGATATATTATGGTTAGGTAAGGAGAGTAGTAGGGTATTTCATGAATATTAATTTTCCAATTAATCTGATCTCTAATAAGGATGTCCCCGTTGTCCTACAGGACAGGCTTGAATTCAAGTTATCTAGCTATATCAAAGAGTCCTGCTTCATGAAATAACCCTACCCCCTGCATCTAAACACAACACACAGAAATGTTGCTGAAGTATCTTCATGTCAGTATCAGTAGACGTAGTGCATCACGGTTTGTTTGTCCAACTAAAAGTCTTCACTGGTCAGATACTGTCCTCTAATGAAGAACTGGAGCACGGGTGGGCAACTCCAGTCCTGGAGGGCCATGGTCTAGCCCGTTCTGGTGATTTCACTGGTCAGATACACCTGGTTTATCTCACCAGTTAATTGCCAAGTTTAGTGAATTTTTTTGAGGACAACTACCATCAAACTCATGCACACCAACCCTCCAGGACCAGAGTTACCCTCCACTGGACTAGATAATGACGAACACAAACACAAACTACAAAGCACCTTTACATCTGCTAGTTGAACCAAAAAGGTCAGTTTGTGGACAGTAAATGTACATTGGGTTTATGGATCATTCTCAAGCATGTTTTTCCATCAAACAATAACAGGTTAAAGGTAATGAATGTGTAAAGAAAGACAAATAAATGATGCAAAGAAACAGGGACAACAGAATTAACAACTGTAAGTGTAAAATGTCACACATGAACACAGCACAGCAGCGTGAAATGTGCTAAATGCATTTAAGCCATGCAACAAATGAAGCAGCAGACAGCCAGGAACTGCCCAGGTAGCAGTGTTGGGGGACAGTACCTAGCTCAAGGGTACATCAGTGATACCACTGGCAGTCCTGAGATCCGAATGAATCAATGATACTAGAATTGCAAATGTCCATATTAATCTACCCAGCTGCAATACATACAATAACATATACAAGTACAATAATAGAGATTCTAACCTTAAAAACATCTCTTTAGGTTAATTTGTATGTTTTGGTTTGTAGTGATATGGCAAGATGTTACAGACTTGGCCTTTTTGCTGGACAGGCCTGAGCAAAAAAAGGCAACCTGGACCCCCTTGCTTCCAATGCCATCCTCTCCAAAGCTTGCGGAATGCTAATGCTATGATCCCTCCGTGCTACCATTTTAGGTATTCTGCAAAGCATCCACCACTATAGCTACTCTTCTAATGAAACTTGACCAAGCTGAACAGCATCCAAGCAATTATCTACCACAGAAGCAGGTGGCAGAAGGCAGAGCAGGGCAATGGATTTCATAAGTACTTAGACTGGCCATTTATACAGGATGTCAGCAAATGAGAAAGTTGGTTGCCTGAACAGGTTAAGCTCGGCCATGGACTTCATTACAAATCATTTTGGACTGTCCATGGAAAGTCAGTGCTAATTTAGTCAAACTAATCAGACGAAGCAACAATGCAACACATGATTTAAATACAAATGTAACCTAGTAATTCATTAAAATAACGCAAAAGCGAGTTCATCTTATAATGGCATGTTTTCTCTAAAAGACTGGATTGCCAACATTTTATCTACCTGCTTGTCTCCTGGTCATATAAAAAATTATCATCCAAATTTGCATAAACAGTTTGCATAGGCAGATTGAATCATCACATTCTAGCAGAATTTAGTCAGTAGTCCTAATAATGGGACACTTTGGCTCTCTCGATGTTTGTTATATTGCCCATATGAAAAATGCATTTATATGCTTTGAGTAAAAGGTTTTCGTTTTTTTACTGAGTAAATTCAGTGTTTCACAATTGTAAAAATTTCACACCTTTTGGAATACACATTCAATAAGACATTTGAATTTTATAAAGAGTATGGGACCTCAAGTAAACCCTTACATTTGGAACTGTAAGAAACCTTTCAGCAGTGGTCTAAGATTCATCTTAACATTCCCTTCAATAAGGCTGCCATCTGAGCTTCTTCACAACTCATATGTCCCTGTGACAGATTTTCAAAGTTAACTTACTTTAACCTTATTATTCACATAATCCTGGCTTTCTCTTCATCTATAAACTGCTGCCCAACTACATTTGAAAATCAGTGCCAACCTTTACATTTTGTTACTTTATTACTATTTTGCATTTGTTAGCATTTTAAGTTATTTTAGCATTACTTGCATCTAGCATTACTACACTGAACATTTGGCCACAATAATTTTCACATGCGTAGTTGTGGGGATATGCCATCATCACTGTACTATATATTATTGAACATCATTCCAATGCAGTAGTCACACCTACTTCAGATATCCAATAGAAATTAAATTAGTTGTGAAAAGGTGGCGCAGGGGTTTGGGCTGTTGCCTCACAGCAAAAAAAGTCCTGGGTTCGACTCCCGGGTCGGGCGCAGGGTCTTTCTGTGTGGAATTTGCATGTTCTCTCCGTGAGGGTTTCCTCCGGGAGCCTCGGTTTCCTCCCACTGCAAATAACATGTGTGATTGGGAAAAGGTTGATTGAGCACGCTAAATTGCCCCTAGGTGTGACTGTGAGTGTGAATGTGTGTGAGTGTGTGGCCCTGCGACATGCTAGCGACTGTCCAGGGTGTACCCCGCCTTCGCCCGTAGCAGCTGGGATAGGCTCCAGCCCCCCCCGGACCCCGAGTGCAGGATAAAGAGGTAGACAATGTATGAATAGGCACAAATATTCCGCTTTTCCCCTTTAAAGTGAAAGCAGAGCAACATTAAACTCAGTTCAGGTAAACTTTTGGGACAATGCTCAATCTGTGGGTATATTTATGTTGTATGTGGCTTGGGGACAACAATTTTAACATCCACCATACTTTTCCACCCCTGACTCTAGTTCATTTGTTGGCCCTGGGGTCAGATGGCTGGAGAGAACTTTATTCTGGTGAAATGCAAATAGGAACATGGGCTTATTGGCAACAGTGGATTTTCTAAAACAATTCAATTACTGTTGAATGCAGCACTGAAATTGGGGGGTAATAGTATGCTTGTCAACACAGTAAGTCTGAGGTTAGCTCATGGATTTAACATACACTATATGGACAAAATACTGGGGCGAATGAACATAACACTAACAGACTTTAATGACATTACATTCAAATACATAGACTTTAAAATGGAGTTGGTCCACCCCTTTGCAGCTATAACAGATTCTCCATTCCAGTTCATCCCAAAAGTGCTGGATGGGGATGAGGTCAGAGCTCTCTGTGGGCCGGTCAAGTTCTTCCAGACCGAACTCAATCAATCATGTCTTTATGAAGTTTACTTTGTACGCTAGGGCATAATCATGCTGGAATAGTAAAGGGCCTACTCAAAAACCTGTGTTCACAAATTTGGAAGCATGGCGTTGTTCAAAATGTTTTACATACCTGTGGTCATGGCACAATTAAAACACCTGAATTCAATAATTAATTGGAGTGTTCCAACACTTTAGTCCATATATATTTTTAGCTAGCCTGTTTTTTACCTGTGGACATATTTTACATCTGTAACAAAGGATAAAGCAAATTGGCGGTGGGTTCTATAGTGGCCATAACTTTGTTAGTGTCAGATCTTGTATAATCTAGTGCCAAAAGTTTAAGCTGCCTCTACATGTCATTGTTACAACCTATCAGTGTGTGTGCTGTTTTTCCTGCTTTTTTTGTTTGTCTAACTCTTTTCCTGGTTTAAGGAAATTAGGTAGCGTTTATCTTTCGTTTTGTTGCGAAACGCCTGACTGGTATGACTACACCATTTCATAATTTGCTAATTGTGGCAAACATTGTCATACATGAACACACCACAGCACACGATATTGTAACTCCATTACAATATGAACAGCACAAAATAATTTTCCGGTATTTGGCCCATTTACCAAGTAAAGTAGCGGGCAGCCAGGAACACAGCGCCTGGAGAGCAGTGTGTGGGGACCTAAATTCCATCACATAGAAATTGCTACAGCTTTTTAGTGTTTTGTGTTGTTTTTCCCCCAATCACGCAGAAACCTATTAGCTTGTTTATTATGTTTGTTTACATTCTTAATCAGATTGTTGTGGGCTGAAGTTTTGTTGTCAGAAGTGTGGGCAGTGGGCTGCAAAACCGGTGGAATGGTTTTTAGTTAAGAAAGAAACAATAAATAAATTATGAATTTTTAAACATTACTGAATATGGATATTTCTAAGAATGAGTTAGAAACACCCCAAAACACAGGCCACTTGCTGCCTCAACCACATTACCAGAAAACCCTACCACAAAGACATGTGTTGGAAGTACTGCTATCTGATGACCACTAGATGGTACTATACACATCAGAAAGGCAGTCAAACAGCAGATGCCTGTTTTTTTTACAAACAGAAAACAGCACTGACCAAACTATAGCAAATACAGAGGATTTATTACAAAACAATAAAAAAAGAGATACAATAAATGCAAAATACAAAGACATTACTGACTAAAATTTATGTCCTTACTGTATCTAAAACCTTCCAGTTTCGGGTATAGCTGCCTGTAAATAAATTAATAACATGACTAGATCAACAACAAAGAAAACAACAGTATTTCTCACCTTTATAGACTGAGATGCACTGAGGATCGGATAATGTTTGAATTTTTTCTTCATTATATTAAGTCACTTAAATATGTTGCATTTATAAAAAATTAATAATTAAGTATGATCATTAGAAGAACCACAAAGGTAGGAAAAAAGGAGAAGTACTAGAAGAATGAGAAGAAAAATAGGAAGTTTGTCCTGCTAATAACATTTGTCTTAGAAAGATTATTTCTCCACTCTTCACCTATATATCCAGTCACTACTGCAATTACTTATAATTTTTCATTGCTGGTCTGGTCTGTGATGTTTATTGTATAAAATCTTGTCATTTTTTTGTTTTATCCACTAGAGGCCAGCCTCCCACAGACTAGACAATGACGCATCAGTGTAAGGTAGACACATGTCTCACAATAACAGAACCTTTACTTCTAATTAAGTTGTGTTCTGAGCAGAAAAAAATACGTGCACAGACATTAGAGGTATAGATTATAGGGAACACACCCTAGTTCTTTATTTCAAGGTTGTCTAGACTGAAGCCCAGAAAACAGCACAGGCTGTCTAGATTTTAAGTATACCTTTGACGCCAGTGTTGGTCTTCTTCAGCATGCATTGGTCTTCTGTGCAGATAATTTCTGCCAAAAGAAGATGGTTATTAATTGAGTTGAATTGAGTAAATAAATAAAGTTTTATTGAATGTCACCACTACATTCAGGATTACGTCAGTCAAGGACTTTCTAATATGTCCTCACACAATATTCTTAGCTAATCAGGATGCTATAGGAAAAAAGTGCAGCAAATCAGCACTTTCTTCCTATATTGTAAAGACTGAGCAGCAGGCCAATCTGAAATGTGTTCTTGAATTAAGGTCCAATGTGGTCCTACAAATGGAATTCTGGCAGAAAAAGTACAGGCCCATCTTTAACCAGATCACAAACAAAACATATTTAATATATATTAATATACAAATGATATACTTTCATTAATGTACATTTCACATTTTATTCCAGTTATACTTCAAACTTTGTGTCTCTTATTTAATATTTTGCACTTACACACACACACACACACACACACACACACACACAGAGTAAACCCCTGACTATCACGGGGGTTATGTCCCAAAGGAACCCGTATAGTGAAAAACTATAAAAAATGTCAGTTTTTATTGTGCAAACCCTAAATATACCCCCACAAATACGATCCTAAAACATTTTTATTTCATTAAAAACTAGCTTCATACATTACCCTTAAAGAAAATGTAAAGGTAATGGTATAAGCAGATTAAATACAGTAACATTTGTTTTTTACTTATAGTAATAAAAATAGTGTTTTAATAAGAACAAACTGAGGCACTCCATGGGAGAAATTCTGGACTGCAGCAGCGTCAAAGGACAGCAGCAAATCAGCAGCAATGAGAAATATATAACATTCTTGAATTGGCTACTTTCAAACCACCCATCTCTGTGATGTCTGGGCCTTCTGTACCACGCCCCCTCATCCTTGGGTTGCTTGTTTATGTTTGGGGCAGCGGAGGTTCATTCCATTCAGGTGTCTGACTGACTTGGTAGGTACCACGTAGCACACAAGGCCCGGACGTCTCAGTCAGTTGTACTCAGAAGTGGGGGGTTTGAAAATCCATGATGGACTGAAACCGTTAAAGTGGGGGGGTTGCTATATGTATCACACACACACTCACACGTCCAGATTGGAGGAGGGAAAAGAGTGTGTGAGGGGTGAGTGGAGTCAACCACAATGCTGGTGATTTTGAGGATGCAGCATGTAGTGTAAATATCTGTGACAGAGGGGAAAGAGATTCCAATGATCTTCTCAGCTGCTTTCACAACCCTCTGTAGTGTCTTGCACATTGCTATTCCCGTACCAGGCTGTGATGCAGTTACAGAGAATGTTTTCTATGGCTCCTCAGTAGAACACGGTGAGAATTGGGGTAAAGTGAGCTCCCCCCAGTCTCTGCAAGAAAAGAAAGACACTTCAAGGGCCTTCTTGGTGATGCAGCTGGTCTTCGAGGTCCACTTGAGATTCTCCATGATGTGAACCCCAAGGAATGTGGTGCTGTGGACTAGAGCCCTGCATTGGGAGCGGGATCCCGCGGGACCCAACGCAATTCTCGCGGGATAGTCGGGTTTTAGGTTGCTTCGGGCGGGAGCAGGCGGGAGCAACAGAGATAGTGGGCGGGATAAAAATTGACAGCGAGTCCCAAAATTGTGCAAGGCTCTACGGTGGACAGTCTCCAGCAAGGAGGCGCTGATGCTCAGCTGGGAGTGTTAGTCAACAACCATCTCGTTGTTTTCTCCACACTCAGGGAAAGGTTGTCAACTCTGTATCAGTCTGTCAGACATTCCACCTCCTCTCTATATGCTGCCTCGTCATTCCCGCTGATCAAACCCACCATAGTTGTGTCATTAGCCAACTTAATGTGGTTCGAGCTGTGCAATGCTGAACAGTCGTGTGAAGTGTAGAGGCCTGAGCACAAAGCCCTGGGTGTCCCTGTGGTGTGCTGGATATTGACTGAAGTCTCCAAGTCAGGAAGTACAGGACCCAGCAGCACAGGGAGTTGTTTAGGCCCAGCAGTCACAGCTTCCCGATCAGATGCTGAGGAATGATGGTATTGAAGGATGAACTGAAATCTATGAACAGCATTCTAACATAAGTGTCCTTTTTGTCCAGATGGGTGAGGGCCAGGTGAAGGGTAGTGATGATGGCATGCAGAACGATGATGAGTGCAACGGGATGATGGTCATTGAGGCAGGCCACTGATGATTTCCTCGGCATGGGGATGATAGTGCTTTGAAGCACCCTGGAATAACAGTGGTGCTTAGAGAGATGTGGAAGATGTTTGTGAGCACATCTGCCAGCTGTTCTGCACATCCTCTGAGCACACAACCAGGGATGTTTTCAGGTTCAGAAGCTTTCTGTGGATTGAATCTGAGCAGTTTTTTCCTCATATCAGCCCCAGTCAGACAGAGCACCTGTTTGTTGGGAGGTGGGGTGGACTTCATCACTGCCTTTTAATTATGGGCTTCATACCAGGCATGTTATTCAGCTCATCTGGAAGCAGCTTGTATACCTCTGCAGTCATCCTTGGCTTCTGGTTGGTAGTGGGGTGACATTCTTGGAGACTGTGAGGTCATCGATGCACTTACTGAGGTAGCCAGTGACCTATGTCGTGTAATCCTCCAGGTAGGTAGAGCCACTGTAGATTGCAGCCTCCCTGAAAATGTCTGTCAGTGTGCTCAAAACAGATCTGAAGAGCAGAGATGGTTCCTGGGAGCCAAATCTTTGTCCACTTCTGGACGGGCTTGGCTGGAATGCATATAATGGAGGTGGGGGGCCGGGGATGTTCGTGTAAACACAGTCAAGTGTGTTTGCACCATTTATTAGGGGGTGCGGTATGAGTGTAACAAATTAGATACAAATGCAGCACATCATATTTTTGATTGCTGTGAACATTACTTTTAACAGGGCAAAAACTGTTTTAAATAAGAGACATTGAAAGTTACAGCAGTTTACAGCAAAAATGTGTGTATTTATTCTAGATTAATGACAGCAGTTGTAATTAGTGATCGACCGATATTGATTTATTATTACCGATACCAATTATTTGCATGTTTATGTGCCTGATAACCGATATTCAGAACCAATATTTATTTACTATTATACTTTTGTTTTTGACACAATTATTACAACACCACTGAACTGAACAAACTGTTTTATGTATAATAAATCACTCTCTCCTTGCATACAAATCAAAAGGTCTGAAAGTGCAAAAATACTAAAAAAAACTTTTAAAAAAAGGACAAGGTTACAAAAGTCTTCAATGGCGCATAAACTATATATCTACAAGCTGCATAAACTACATATCAGTCATTTATGTAACACATCAAGTGTGTGCATTACTAGCTGTTATGTTTAATAAAGTTTACTAAATATAGGAAAGCAAGTAAGTACACTTTACCCTTTAGTTTCCCCTTCAGACGCTGGGCTGAAATGCCGATCATACGCGTAATTCTCAAAACGGCCACCAGAAGGCGGTGCTTATCGGCAAACCCGATGTTACAAAACCAATAACTGATTATGGCAAAATGCTTAAATATCTGGAAAAATATCGGTAAACCGATATATCAGTTGATCTCTACTTGTAATTAATTAGATTCATTTCTTATTCCTTAACACAGGCTGGAGCCTATTCCAGCTGCTACAGGCGAAGGCAGAGTACAACCTGGACAGTCGCCAGCACGTCGCAGGGCCACACACTCACACACATTCACACTCACAGTCACACCTAGGGGCAATTTAGCGTGCTCAATCAACCTTTTCCCAATCACACATGTTATTTGCAGTGGGAGGAAACCCACACGGTCACGGGGAGAACATGCAAACTCCACACAGAAAGACCCTGCGCCAGACCCGGGAGTCAAATGCAGGACCTTCTTTATGTGAGGCAACAGCGCTAACACCGGCTCCACCGTGACACCCTTCATATAAGATCTAACCATTAATTTTCCAGTTTTGTCTTGACTACTCTAATCTGAGGCTTCATGTATGACAATAACAAATATAAAAACAGCACAAACCATCAGAGATCATCAGCTCTGATTAGCCCTCAGCTGTTATTGGTGGGAAAAGTGAGAAAATGCTTACTGTGATAGTTCCAGCTGGTAATGTATACATGGCCATTAGGTCTGCACAATAAATCATCTGCGAATGATCAAAATTTCAGTCTCTGCAAAACTGATAAAACCTATCACATTGCTTCCGACTGGGCAATACAAAGTGTGTTTCTATGTTTTCATGGTCATCATTTAATTCAACAAAAGCCTAATTTTCAACCATTAAAAGGTGTTGGGGGGGAAGTAAATGCACCATTTGAAACAATATTTACAGACTTGTAAAAAAGTGAAATGGGCCCTTTAATGTTATGAATGTCATTTCAATCGCAAAATCTAGCAGCACCATTAAATATATCAATATGGGGACCAACTATAGTAGCCATAATTAATGTTGAACATGTTCAGACCAAGATAGGAAACTTCTGAACAGTAAAAAATTTGAACAAATCCTGTTCAAGACTCTCGCATTCTATCAGTGTTGTTTTCTATCAGGAGTGAGGAGGACAGTTTATATTTGTATTTATCGTGAGTAGGAAGAGGACATTATAAGTGTTTTAAACAATTTGACCTGTATGATTGGACCAGCCACCTCAGAGACTAATGAAACCTGTAAATACATTTAATGCAATCGTGTGAGATAAAGTTACTGTAATTATTACTTCAGTAACAAGGAACAAACTGGCAAAGTGTCATAAAAAACAATTAAATTTGCAAAGTTGTGCAAGTGACTGACAATAATAATAGCAGCACAGCAGGTAGTAAAAGTATTACTAGGAGCAGCAATGCAAGAGCAGCAACATAGTGAAGCAATAAGCAGGGAAATGGGCTTGATGGATGTTTTATGGGCTGCGCTGAATAAATAAATAGAAAAGCAAGTATTCAATTCTTATTACTACTGTCTGCTGTCTAGCACTGTTTGAGAGGGAGGGTGATGAGTATAACATGATGACGATGACCTCCACATATACTGGATGTTGTGAATGCTGCAAAGTAATGTAATGTTTTTTGGCAATTAAATATATTACCGTGTGATTACTGTAAGCCCATGAGGTAAGAATGTGGGAGTTTCTGCCACAAAATAGTGCAATAAATGTGAAATGAAAAACTGTCTCAAAAGGTCCCATCTCTGTTGGCATATGTGTTCTCTGGGCTTGATTTTCACATTAGAGGTCGTATTTTTCTCCTCTCCCTTTTAAGCAGAAACAACAACATTATTAACCTAGACATATGTGACTATTCCTTGGAAGTTTCACAACCATAGGCAGCGGAGAACTTTCAGTCATTTTCTGTTCCATGACTTTTTCTCTTCTCAGACCCACCAGGACAGCACGCTGTTTATCTACAGTTCATCTTCCAGGACCTTTACAAATAAAACACTGATAATTTCTTAATTTAGTTATGAATGTTTCCAACATCTCTGAACACATATAGTCCAATTTAACTCCATTATACATACAATTTTTATAAATTATATTTTGTACATATTTCTTGTACATCTGTTGGTCAACTGGCAGACTAGTGTTGTGACGGTACTAAAATTTCAGTATTCGGGACTAATACCGGTGCAAATGCACGGTTCTCGGTACCAATTTCGGTACCAAAGCAAAACACAAAAACATGAATTGAACAAGCAGCTATTTTCATTCATGACAAACAACAATTAAACAAATCTGGCTGAATAACACACTCTTATTTATAAACTTAAACATTTGTATAAATTTAACACAATATGCCATGACTGAACAATACTTTAATTACTCAAACATTTAAAAAGACTTGGTTTTGTTTTATTTATAATACTAAATAGCTAAGTAAATTACAAGCATTGAAAAGAACATGTTTACAAAAAAAAAAAAATCCATACATATGAATTTAGCCACAGCTTGGTTCAGTTTTCTTGCCTCAGCAGAGTTTTTGTTCAAACTTCTCCTGCTGGTGAAATTAATCTGTAATCATTGTATGTTTAGGAGTTTGCTTTGGTGGTTCGTGGTCTTCCTCAGCCTGCAGCTGTACAAGGAAAATATAATAACCTTCAGTGAAATGATTTTTTATGAATTTATGTCACTTTTCAGTAAACAACCAACCTCGCGTTTATAATAAATTTGGATAAGATTACTTATATTAAGTATATTAAATACATTTTACACAGACGGAAACTGTTTTATTAAAAAAATAAATAACAAAAAGACTCCCTTTAACACGACTTAACGATAAACAAATGTTATACAGCAACTATAAAATGTATTAATATATTTTTGTTAAATTAAAAGCTGACATTACTTAATGAACAATCAAAAATATGAACGATGAAGTGTTTGTATAAAATAGCATTTATACACATTAATTACTGTAACTTGGTGTTAGATTACATATGAAGTAGATTACATATAAATGGAATGGTATGTTATTGTAAAGCCTTACCAAACTATACAGGACTGTAATTGACCTGACTTTTGTTTAATCAAACTGCACAAACCACATTTCCTAAACTAGAATTGCATTTCTTATGGACTGATTTTAAAGACACAAACATTAAACATCCATTGTTATGTCACAAACACATTTTGGCTACATTAAAAGCATCTGGTGTGTAAAAATAGTACGCCATTATGTCTTGTTTTAAACGCTATATCAGCATTAAATAGTTAATCGTGTTAGCATTAGCCAAACTTATGCTAACTGTTAGCTAAGCAAATAGCAATATTTATTTCAATCTGCCATTCAAATTAGTATAGGGTATATTTTTATAACAAAAGCTGTAAATATAAAATTAAAACTTACCTGCTTGAATTCGGTCATTAAGTCTGGGTGACAGTTTTGAGGTGTTTTATAAGGTTTCCTCCTTTTGACATAAAACTTCTAGGACACCGCTTGACGCCCTTGTCATCAGCCACAAAAACAAAATACTTCCACACATGGCTCGTTCCTCCTTTCTTTCCAACGAGTGTATTCAGAGGCGCCTCATCAGGCAGCAAGAACCGGGTCGACCGGGTGCTCGGTACCACCGGTACTTCAGAAAACATGGTACAGTAACATTTAAAATGTTTTAGTACTGATTAGTACCGAAGTACCGGGTCTTTGGAAAACACTATGGCAGACTTTTTCTTTATAGGCACTGCCATTTGTCATCATATTAACTTTTGTGACATGTTAATCATAATGAGTAAGACTGTTCAAATATCTAGAATTGTTTGTGCTGTTCTTAAAAAAAATTCTGCCATCATGCAATGATTTTCCCATCTTATTCAGTAGATATGGTAGAAAAAAACATTAAATACATTTTGAATCTCTACAAGCGTCACAACGAAAATGTAAAACCTCACTTTTTTTTTTTGCTTTGTTTCAAAATAAATATTTCTGCAGACAACCACATAACATCTTCAACTTGTGCCCCTTGAAATACTCACATTACCCTAAACCTATATAATTAGCACTATTATTCTTTTTCTAAGCAATAGACACAGGCATGTTTCATTAAAAAGAATGCTAATTTGACCTGTTTAACAACTTATTTCAGTGCACTGCTCAAATGTAATTTGTACTAAGCTGTTTTATACACTTTTACCACCTTTTCTGGATATACTGTACCACTTTGCACATACATAGCTTACCTCATTACAACACAAACAATACATTATTTTGCTCTATAACTTTTTCTCATCCCTGCTTTCTGCTCTTATGCCAGTATGGAAAAATAAAACCCTCATCAACTTAGTTTACCAAAACCACTACAAATTGGTGCTTAAACACTGCTAAGTACCGAATGCAGATACTGAATTTCTGTGTTGAGGGTCTCACGTAGCAACTCCAGCTCTCCTTCCTTATACGCCTCCAGCTCTTTCTTCAGCCTGTGGAGAGTGTGCACAGATACACAGCTTGTCACATGAAGACTACATCCTATCTCAATCTAAACGCACCTACGAGTTCTTGTTAAACAGCATGCACTGCATGGACTGCTGTAAGATCTCCCTCACCCTAAACTAAAACCAGCTCAGACCACTATTACTCCTCCACCAAACCTTACAGCTGACACCAAGCAGTACTAAGCATCTTCCCAACATTGACCAGACCTAGTGCTGCTACAGAGTCAAATGCTGCTGTATATTACATTACTACAGTTGACGCTCTGCCTTGCAAATACGGACTGTACTCTGTGGTCCCGTTTTAGCGGAGCTGCTTTTGTTCCTAAATAATAAGAGTGCTTGCAGTTGCCCGGTGCAAAATTATGACAAACTGACATCTTGGAGAGATGATCTGACAAAGGCTTATTCCAAGTATATTGGTCACTTTTCCTGTCCCTCTTACTGGGAGCACAGAGCCATTTGCATTTTTTATTATTTAATTTCATAGTCATTTTTGTAAGGCCTAACATGCTGCTGGTGCCTGTTTCAATGACAGCTCTCATTTCAGCTTTCAGGCATTCAATTTCAAACAATCAATAGACTAGCGATAGGGGTTGAATCATTGCATAGAGGGCCAGACATCCAAGAGTGATTCATGATTACACAAAGGAGGAATAATCATATCCTGAGTTCAGCCTCTTCCTCCCCGAAGCCCCACGTTCAGCACATCTTGGGGCTGTAAACCAGCCTGCCACTAATGACAGAGATTTGTTTGAGCACCTAGCTTACTCTCCACACTGCCCACACCTTAGATTTACATGACTGTGGAGGAAGCTTCCTGTCCAAGACAGGCTAATCATCGATCCTCTTTCTTTCAGCTGGATCTTCACATACCGGCCAGATGCTGTTCTGTAGGGTTTTTTATTGCCTCGCCTGACTCTGGACTGGATGGTGTGGGAACGATATCAAAGACTTAATTACAAGGATGGGCTTCATGTTGTGTTATTTACACATTTGGTGAAAGGGGGAGGAAAGGATGGAAAGATGAATGAGGGGCTGCTCGTAGGTCAAAGGCCAGCTTAAGTAAATTGCATGTCCAGTGTGATTTGTATTTCATATGGTCACATCCATTTCATTAAAGTTTTCGCAAGGTCTTCCGTACTATATTATTCTGTTAATACAGGCTGGCTATAAAAACTACTACATTTCTGGAATGCATGCTAGTGTTCATATTAGCGTTCTGGGAAGGGTACCTCCAGTGCTATAATGGTTTTTACAGACAAACCAACAAAAACCTACCTGAGGCATGTGCTGTCTGTGAGCGGTTTCTGACTGGCCATTAGCTTTTCAGCTTTCAGAGATTCAGTGAGAACTGCCCCCCCTTCTAGTTCTCTTTCCAGCTCTAAGCAAACACACAACAGAAAAAAAAATTGTAAAGTGGCAAGCATATTGTCAGGAATAAACTAAATTCCTGGACAGCTGAAACAGAAAGTTATTTAGAAATAAAAATAGGGGAAATATGGACTGTTTTTGGTTTGATCGGTTTAAGCGTATATTCACACAAGAAGCTGTGAAAATGTCAAAATTCACTCAGGCTGTCCTGTCAACAAAGATAGCGAATGTGGTAGCCGCTCCCAGTCATAAATTAAGTAGGCAGATACAGTTCGATCAGCATGCCGGGTCTTGCATTATTAGCAAAACCATTTAAAAAGCAGGGGCACAAACACATAACTGTGTTGACTGGTATCTCTCTGTGTGTTTGGAAATAGGGAGGCAAACTTGCATTTGGCTTGTATCTTGTGATGCGTTCCGAAGTAGGTGGGTGGAAAACGACAAATATTTTGCCCTAAAGGCAAGGGGGTTATCTATATCTTTTTTTTTCTTCTCCATGGCTTAAGTACGCTTGAGTAAGACAACCAACAACCAACGGCTCTCCAAGCTTAAACTGACTTCCAGTCACTTATACACTCGTGCCACTTCCAATGTAAACGCAGTTTAATTAAGAGGGGGCAAACCTTATGTGGTTGATACAAAATAACATTATTTCCACCATTTAAGCTGCTTTAACAGAAGGGCATAACAAGTGGCACATCAAACATTGTATTTATCATTGAAGCTACAATTGCAGCTTCTGTAGCAACATTTGACGCATGAAAGCTGACTACTGATGCATTGTTTTCCCCAATACGTGTCAACCCATACAGATTGCTCATACTGGCTAACGATCAGCTATTATTCAATAAAGTGTAATGCTTTATTGATAATGTCAAATGCTGCCTGATCACTTATATTTAATATGTGAATCACTAGAATGCAATGAGCTGTTCGCTTCCTCTGCTACCTGTCAGCCTGGAGTGCTGCTCCTGAAGCTCCATCTCCAGGGCTAATTGCTCTGCCTTCATGGAGACCAGCTGAGAGTTCTGCTGCTTCATTTGCTCCATTTCTAAACACACAAGAGCACATTAACGGTAAGACATGCCATTGAAACCAACAGAAAGGACTGTTTTTCAAGATAAAACACATCAGATTACCTTTGTTGAGCATGTCAGCTTCCAGTTGCAGACTTTGTATTTCACCCCTGGTCTCGCTCTGAAACACAACGTCCCTCTTGCTTAGCAGGCTGAAGTCAGTGTTGAAGATTGCGATCTCTTTCAGGAATTTCTGTTTCTCTTCCACAGATTCTCTCTTCAGTCGTTCCTACAAGTTTTAAATCTGTAAATCTAGAGTTTGGCCAAAAATGACAATACCAGATTTTGTGTGGTGTCTGACATTTGCTTGTTTAGTTTTAAACTGAAGCTACAGGCCATCTATTGAATGAGACACAGATGCACACAAGCTCCAAAGATGGCTGCTATTACTTTATTCAGACCTTTGAGGGGCAGAATAGCGGCACGGTGTTCAGCACCATCTCATAGCATAAAGGTCTTGGGTTTGATTCCTTTCTCTTTGGAATTTGCATGTTCTCCCCACGTACATATGTGTTTTCAATGGGCACAACAGTTTCCTCACATAGCATAAGGCTGTGCACGTTTAGTGAACTGGAGATGCTCAACAGTTCCTAGATGTGTGTACGTGCGTAAATAAGTGCGTGTCTTCCCTGTGGTGGACTGGCAACCATGTGATTTTCCTGCTTTTGCCCTATGTCTGGTTTTAAACAGGCATGCAGTCTGAAGCATAATAATCTGTTTGGTAAATTTTCAATGCGTTAGTAACATTACTGCTGCAGCTCCATTCATTTGTTACTGGTGATGCCCATCCTTACCAACATTGCAGGGGTGCTAGAGCATATACAGACACATGTCGGGCATGTTGCCAGTTCATCACAAGGCAGAGACACAGATAAAAACAGTCATGTATACATCCATACTTAGAAGCATGTTAATATTGTCAATTCAGCTGTCATGCATATCTCTCTCATGCATGGATTGAGACAGGGAACTGGAGCCTGCAGTGTGACTTCTCATTGTGAGGTGAAAGAACTACACACTGATCATCACAGCTTCACTGCAAAAATAATAGAAACAAGCAAATACTCTTCTCACCAGGAACAATATTTTAACTTTCATGCACAATATTACTGTGTTTTATTTAATATTGTGGTCATTAGAGGCTTAGTATAATATAATATATTTTTCTTTTAGTGCTTGCATTTCATAACTTCTTATTTTATTGTATACATTTTATTATATTGGGTGCACTGCTAACTTCTTTGGTATTGTCCATTTTGGTGCAAATTTGCCAAACTTGGAATTCATACCTTAACGATAATATCTTAACAATGTTTAATACCTTCGAAAAATCACAACAAAAAAAAAAATTATGCAATCATTCTTTCCTACACACACACAACCGGTCAAAAGTTTTAGATCGCCCAAATTTTTCTGTTGTGTTGTATTGAAATTCAAGAGGTTCAATATCTCATTGTTTATTCTGCAGACAGTTCCCATAGGCACTTATAGGTTGCTTTGCATTCACTCTTCTGTCCAGTTCATCCTAAAGCAGTTAAATGGGATTTTAAACTGGAGACTTCTGGCCACTCCATGATTTTATCAGTTCAATGCTATTTAAATGCGATTTTATCAGTTCAATG
>JBBMFX010362540.1:0-18299 GCA_037832545.1 Rhabdalestes septentrionalis
GTATATATATTTGTACACATATATATATTTGTAGCTATATATATACATATATAGCTTGACACACTCAGTCCCATTGGATAAAATGCAATCAGAAGTGTAAAACGTATTTCCTGACCTGAAGGTGAGGTCGATCTTCTCGCTGTGGTAGCAGCAGGACACAGTCAGGCACCCGCAGGATGTGGTCAGCATGGTATAGTTGGCTGCAAACCAAATCAGCACCATGAAACAATGTGGAAGCTCTTTCAAACATCACCAGGTTGGATTTTGGCTTCTCTATGCTTTAACTAGATACTGAAGTGCTCAGCTATCAGTGTTGGAAAGAAACTATTGAAAACCAGGCTCCTGATCTTAAGCAGTAAACTACAAATAAAAGTCAAATAAATGTTAAAAAAAAATGAAGTAATGAACATAAAATAAAGAAAAGGTTGCCTATGTTCTATTAATGTTAACTTTGAACAAAAATGTATGATAAAATTACTCAAATTCAATGTAAAGGTTCTAATAATAGATATGCATACTTGGCCCCAGTATATCTGGTCCATTGGATGTCTTTGAGAACACACTTTGAATGTGCAATATGTTTTTTTTGTGTTGGTAGAAATATCTGTACAAACCTGCATAAAACCAACAGTGTTTTCTGAGAGTAAATGTTTGAACAAGATTTGCCTTTTTACACACAAATGTGTTCAAATTTTCAATACTATTACAGTAATAGAACAAAATGGAAATATTTATAATAAAAAATATGAAACATAGCCAAACCCCTCTACCAGTTAGCTGCCATTTTTTCATAGTGGTTGCTCTGGATTATCATTTAGAAATCTATGTCTTAGTGGACATTAGGGCAAAGCCAATGAGTCTTTTTATATAATAAATTGAGTATTTTGCAGATATATTAGACTTATAAACTCGTTTTTTTAGTGCTGGACCATATTATGGCTTAGATGTCTTGTGTCGCCTTTAATTTCCATGTGAACTTACGAATCTTTTGTGTCCCTTAGTTCTCAAAGTCATTCAAACTTGTGAGAGTAAGAGAGAGAAGGAAATGGAAATGCTGACCATGGAGATCAGGTAGCTTTCCGTTCCAGGAGCGGACTCTCAGGCCCTGCTCGGAATTGGACGGGCTGCCCAGGTAGGTCTCGCTCTCGTGATGGGCGTCGGACGGCAGCTCCATTGGGTGCCGGCGATACTTCAGCGTCTCTTTCTTGCAGCTCTCATTCTTACTGTCAATCTCATACATTACACCCTGTGTGTGTGAGAGAGAGGGGGGGGGCGTGTAAAGAAAAAAATGTCTGATTTATTATAAAAAATCATTAAAAATAACATTGAGAAACATGTGTCTTAATCAGTTCTATTAGAAATCTAGAATTTTGCATAATCTAAAGTTGAATGACATTTTTAAAAATGAATGATTCAAAATACTTGAGTTGTCAAAGATAAATGAGGAAGCTCTTAAAATGCTTTGTTTAAAGTACTTACAATATCAAAATTCAAAGTTTTGCTTTAAATATCAAAGTTTTGCTTTAACTGGTTCATGTTTCGGCTTTATACTACCAGCAAATAGCAAGTTTCATTATCAGCGTCATCATTCTGTTACTGTTAGAAAGACAAGTACAGTATGCATTATGCTAAAAAGCGTATCATAGCTAATACATCGAGAATTGTAATCTACATTTTACATGACTAAGGTTTCATGGAAAATTGATGGCAGTTCACTATATGACACGTACAAACCCAACCAAACATCAAACTAAATGGTTATTTACAGTCTCAGGAAAAAGGTACTTCAGGAAAAAATCTCACATTTTTATTATCATTAAATTTAATTGCTTTATTTTTACCTGATATGAACATGTTTTATGCAAGTTGTAAATAGAAGGCAAGTCCAGGAAAGTAATGTAATATATTTTTTGTATTCATTTTTTATATCTGGGAAGTTACCTATAAAATTCACTGTTTTGCACGTATGACAAATTGGAATGGTGCAAAATGTGTGAAATACGGTCAGTCACTGCAGTCCTGCACTATTGTGTACAGAGGAAACACAGATTATGTATAACACATAATTTCATAAGAGGTGAAATGTGTGAAATTTATGAGCCGAACATTGTATCTTTCAGGTGGGAAATCATTTCCTTCAATAATGTATCCTGTTCCCTGTAGTAGAGTTCCTGTGTAACAAGTAATGTTTAGGGAGCATTTCTGTTCTCTACACTTACAAAAAGGATTCTTTGGAGCGTTCGTTGCATTCGGAGAACCATGTCTGATTTCCTAAAGAACTTTTGGATGATTCTACAAAGATTAAATTTTTGATGAAGAACCTTTTTTCAGAACCTCTACACGATATGTTTATCAGTTAAGTAGTTTTAATAGAGCTAGAGGAACCATTGGAGAATAATCTTTTAGAACCATTTCAAACCTAAGTATAAAGCCAAGTTACCTCCTCAAAGTGGATGAGCACATCCATGTGGGTGGTTTTGTTCGAGTGGCTGTCATTCTCTACAAAGCGAAGCTTTTTCGCTGTAGAATCATAGTTGAAGTCCCCCACAGCGATGTCGTGCCCACCAGTGGAGGTCTGTGAGAGAGACTTGATGTTAGGTAGTATCCACTCACTACAGGTCAAGAATGTGCTGAGGTATTTTACCATCTACCTACCACACTTAGTACACCACTGGTCATGGATGGTGACTCTGCAAAATAACAACATAAGTGTTAGACTGGATCACTGGATTTATCTTAAATTCCAACTTTTTGTCACCTGGAACAGCCATTGTCCCTTATAGTTCAGGTTTATATGTAGCAGCTCAAAGTGATTTAAGAGTTAAAGTGCATTAAACATGTTCTTAAAGTATATGGTTTTATCAGAAACCTGAATTGGAACTAAATATATAAGATTAATTTTACACTGTCGTTTGAAAACTGGGTCTTCTGTGACCTGACTACCTAAAAAGTGGAATTCCAATGTATAGTTTTGCCGTTTTGGGACATTTATAATAATGTTGTACGTCGCTCTTGATAATGGCTTCTGCTAAATTCCGTAAATGTAAATGTAATAATATAAGAGGCCTTTTTTATGAGAAGAAGATGAGAAGAAGGTCCATCACTTACGACAAGGCTGGCGGCTGGTGGAGGCCCAGGCAGCCGCACAGAGGCACCAGAAGACCACGCAGAACAGCTCGACTGTGCGCATCTTTTCTCTTCGTCAGATAGCTCCTCTGGCTCAGACACGGTCAACTGGCCTGCACACAGCCCTTTATATACAGAGGGTCCATCATCACCTTTCTGGCCTTCCCCCACCCCCCTGCATCCTACACTCCAGCAAAGACAATCAAAGTGCTTCTTCTTCAAACAAACATAAGCTGGTGTGGCCTCACGCAAATGCGCTGGAGTTTCTGGTACTTGAGAAATTATCGGCACCAGCCCAGCTGGAGGCAGGTTCATGTAAGGCGATGTTCACCCCCCGGGACCTGCTGAACGAAAGAAGCCCTCAATGATCCAGGTGTAAAAACAAGTCCGGTTAATACTGGAGAGGCACTTACTAGGAATATTCTACCCTCAGCATTTTAGACTTTTTCTTTCACAACCACATGTTATCTGCGTGCCCTTCTAGAACCTTCCACCTTGGGATTCTAGTATTTTATGTCAAGGAAAATGCTCAGCCTATTCATGCTTCTTTCAATTGAGTATTACAAAGCATTTAAAAACATTAACATTCATGCTTTTTGTTCACGGTAAGAAGTGGGTATACAAAGAGTGCTGTGAAAAAATATTTTCACCCTTTCTGATTTCTTCTTTTTTTTTGCATGGTTGTCAGAATCTCAGATAATCAAACTAATTTAAATATTAGAGATAAATGCAGTTTTTAAGTGAAGATTTTATTTATTAAGGAAAAAAACTTTCAAAACCTACATGGCCCTATGTGAAAAAGTAAATGCCCCCTTTGCAAAATCACAAAGTACCTTTGGTTAATCACATTGTTTGGAAAATTGAGTGCAGTTTTATTACTGCCAGACCTGCTCAACCATGAGATATTTTTTAAAAAGTTGGTTAACAGATCCCAGAAAAGGAAGACATCATGCCACCATCTAAAGCATTTCAGGAACAGATGGGAATTTATATCTATCAGTCATTTCTAAAGCTTTGGGACCACAGCGAACCACAGCGAGAGCCAATATTCCCAAATGGAGAAAACATGGAGCTGTGGTGAGCCTTCTTAGAAGTGGCTGGCCGGCAAAGAGTGCAGCGACGACTCATCCAAGAGGTCTCAAAAGAACCCAGAACAACATCTAATGCACTGCATGCTTCACTTGCCTCAGTCCTAACTCAACCATATGACAGAGAATGGGCAAAAATGGCATGCATGGCAAATTCAAATGCGAAAACCACTGCTGACCAAAAAGAACACAAACGCTTGTCTCAATTTTGCCAAAAAGCATCTTGATGAGAATATTGTTCCATTTTTGGGGACAATATTCTGTGAACTAGTCAAACTAAATAAAAATTTTTGAGAGATGTTCATCCCATTACATAAGGTGGAAAAGTAACAGAAAAAGAATCTCATGCCATCAGTAAAACTGTGATGGTGGTAGTGTGATGGTCTGGGCCTGTTTGATTCTTAATTGTTTTTGAAACAGTTTGAAAGGCCATGAGACGTGGAAACAACACTAACACTAACCCTGACCCTAATAGGCACCAGTCAGAGACAATACTAGCAGTGTTACACACTGAGCACTAAAATGATCGCAGTATGTTTTTTAACAGATTTTATGTCATGATGGCTGCATGAAAAGTTTGTGTTGTGTTTTGCATAATGTTTCAAACAAACAAATGATAAATAACAAACATAAATGCCAACCTTAATATTGGTATTACTCTTGAGGGCACAGTAGTTAAGTCATTAATCTCATCCCACCTTAACTATGACAGTATCATCAATTTTACATTGTAGAAACTAAAGATGTAGAAATTGTTACCTGTTTTTCAAAGTGCCCCTTACAAATACTAGTTAAAGAGTTTCATTTTCAATTTGTGTATCTGTTTTGTACCCATTAACAAGTAAGACTGAAATGGCAAGTTAGGTCAAGTCAGGTAGTAGGAAGTAAAAGAAAATAAATAAACGAATACATAGAAAACCGTTAAACAGGGTTTAAAAATTCATTTGAAGAACAGTGGAGAACAGTGCACTTTTTAGCAGCTTTTTAGAGATCCAGTCAGTGCAGGTCTGTGTCTGACAGTTAATTGGACAGCATTGTGCATAATCGCATAATCACAAGTTTAGTTTCCGATATTTATCCACTAGCTGCTCAGCTCCTGCAGATCTAAGAGATCTACCAGGATTATACTCTTGAAACAGAGATGTATTTAGGACCTAGACCAATGAAATCAGTTCTATACTCAACTGGGAGTCAGACCTGTCAAAATATCTGCCCAAAGAAAAAATTATTTCTCATCTAAAATCCAACCAATCAGGATAAGGACATGGCTCAGGAAGGTCTATTTTAAAATGTAGATTCAAGATGAAAGGTTCTGGTAGTGCTGTGCAAATAAATTAGATAAAAGAGAAATTTGGACAGGGTAACCTAAGAAAATATGCAGAATAAAGGAGTGAACATTAGTCTGTTCAATGTTAAATGTCAAGAAGAGGGATTCTGGATGTCTGAAGTTAAAAATGTGGGCTCTGGTCTTGCTAAAAAAATTACACACTTAATCCAACAAGGACAAAATTAACTAAAAATAGTTAAAAGAACATGAAAGTTTGAGAAATAAGGAATGAAGAACAGTAAAACAGGGAATGTGATGGAGAGATTTTTGTTCATCTGTGTTCATTTATTACACTTAGATCCCAGTTTTTGCTGTATCATGTTGGTGGTGTGATACTGTTTGCTTGAGCCGCACTGTGTTGTGTCTTAACAGACCCCGTTAAGTCTGGATGCAGGTGACTGGAGAAGATTGTTTAGTTACGCCGCTTGGGGTCTGACTTTGTTTTCTCCAGCGACGGACCAGCTGGGGACAGTGTGAACAGAGAGCTGACGGCAAATGTGGGAATGAAAAAAAACAAAATCAAAGAATATACTGGAATAAGAGGCAGGGTGTCAATTCACAGATGTTTCTCATTGAGCTTTCACAAAATTGAGCCAAAGTTTGCTCGCCGGCACTATAATAAGTCAGATTTGTGAACTCCGTGAACTCACTTCACTTCAATCCAAGAGGCCTTTGTGTGAGTTGTGTAAATGAACATATTTAAATCACATAAATACCTTTTTATTAACTGTTTGTGCAACATGCTTTTTATGAACCTGGACATCAAGAAAAGTAGAAGCCTGACATGCTTCCACGAATTTGTACTAGATCAAGCTAACAAATGTCTTTGCATTTTAAGTAGGGGTGGCTCCATAGCACTTTTAATGCATGATATCAATACTGATACTACAACCTTAAGTATCTACTGATACCCATATCAATACAATCTTGTCTTTTTCTCTAACCTGTTAAATCATTTTTGGCTGGATGCGTTTTGAATCTGAAATGGCTCCCTGCTTCCACTAGAGGGTGCTATAAAATTCCAGTCCCAATACTCATATTGTGCACAATGTGTCCATTACAGAGTTCTGCACACATTCCTGAAGAGTCACTAGTGACTCTTTGTTGGACATATTATTCCTTGTTTGGATGCAGGAGCTGGTATTTAAAATGCTACATTGTGCATTATGCAGGGAGTAGGGAGGCATTTGGGACACAGCCTTACTGTTTATCTTTTTAAGCAGTGTCTTATCGCTGAAAGTTCAGTGAAACACGATTGTTCTGGCTTTTTCCTATGTCCAAACAATCGGACTGATGCCAGTGTTGTGTACTGGATCGGCAGACCACTAATGGCAGCCATGCTCACTGTTCCTGTTCAAGATGGTGCCTCTACTGTTCTAGAATAAATTCTATTAGCACTTGAGGACAATCAAACAAGTACTCAGACAGCTTTTCCAATGAGTGAATTCACATGCTTTAAAAAAACACAAATCACCTGCATAACTTTGAATAAATTATTTCATTTTCATAAAAACACTGGCACTACAATTGAGATTTTCTGGAGCTGTCACAAATGACACTAAAGTCAATAGACACATTACCACGCATTAGATATAAGGGTATAAAGCTCAATACCACTGGGCTATGCAGGCATGGCCTGGTTTTAATGTAAGTAAAGTTCAAGTTAATAGAAATAGACATAAAATAAAATATCAGAATGAAATGAAACAAGATAAAAGAAGTAAAATGGCATTAAAAGTGCTGTAAAAGTGCAAATATAAAGTGGCACTTGTAGTAACATAAGAACACACCACACTTCAGCACATAGTATTAAATTCTGTCTTGACATTTAACCCATTCACCAACTGAGCACCTCAGTGGCACCCCTGGCAGTCCTGGGATTCAAAGCCACAAAATTCAGGTCACAGGGGTAACCTCAGACCACCTGTAGGCCTTACAACTTCGACTCTGATGAGACTCAAACCCACAGTCTTTGAATGTTGATTGGCTTCGCATCCGTGTCTAGAAGTCCATTGCGCCACAAGGCCTATAAAAAAATTTTCTAGTTCCCAGAATAACCACTACACTGAAATGAGTCACGGCTCCTCGATCTACTAACGATTTCCTCGACCGATACCGGAAGTGCTTGCAACTTTCTGCTGAGAGGTCCTGGCATTTGCCTCAAACTCATATTTTCGCCTTGGTTTGAGTGCTCACTCTTGCGACAGACTGGCCACAAGTGCGGAATCTACAGTAACCTGACATCATATTTCTGGTCTTGCAAGTGTTAAACTCCTGGTATAACCAGACCTGCCACTCACTCGAACTGATACACCCCCAGCTGTCCAGTTACATCAGACGTAGTTGATGGTGAAGAAGTTTCTGGTGTTGAAATTTGTAAATTCATCACTTACTTAAGATACAAAGCTAACGTCAAAATACCAAAAGTCTATATTTAACCAAATAGGTTTGTTCTGTAAAACCAAATTTAATCTGTAAATACAGCCATAAAACAACTGTGGTGTTGTCTGAAACAGCTGACTACAGTCTTTTGTATTTTTACAGCTCCCTGTGTTTTAAACCACATCCACAACTCAGCTACCCCTTAGTGAGGACTTTCATGTGGTCCGAGGAGTTTCGGTGAGTTCTGGTTTTAATAAGGCAAAGTTGGCCTCACAGCTGCAGGTATAACTCAAGAACCATTTCTGATTGACCACATAAGTGAAAAATGTGTGTACATTCAGTTTCTCACCAAACTATTTCTTTAAAATGACCAGTGGTGTTCAGTTACTTTAATACATACCACCGATAAATGCATATTTGTCACAGTTACTCAGGATTAGGTAACATCATGTCCATGTGTAAAAAATAGCCAGTAAAAAACTGTGCAAATAAATGGGTAAAAAATGGCACCACCCTTACTATGGTGGGGAACTGAGCTGAACTGTGCTGTGGGTCTCATAAACCAGTGGTAGCTTCTCCTTGATGTTGTGCACACTTGTGGTAAGTCTGCTGTACTGTGGTATTCTGTGGTATACTGTACCATATACATATACTGTATGTCTACAGGTTTGGAATTCATAAATAAACAATACAAATCAATACTGCTAACATTTTTCATGCTAAAACTGATGTACAAAGCATTTACAAATGCAGAATAATGAACAAAATGCTGATATTTTAGCATGGCAGGCTATTGTCACTTAAATGTTCTGCTCTTCCAGAGTACCGTCAAATATTATTTTGAACTAGGACACTTTTTGCTTAGCCTGTCATTTTTGAAAAGCATTTACCTGCCAAAATAATATGACTTCAAAATTGTTGCTCAATCCTCATCAATTCACAAGCAAAAAGTGTGTTTAGAACATATAGAGAATGTCTAGACTAAAAGGAATGAATCCTGGTCTTCAGGAGGTGGAAGAAGGGGCCAGGTGGACACGGTCCAGAGCTTAGGTTTAGGGTAAGTTTAGGGTAAATGTTAGGGTTAAGGTTAGGTTAAGGTAAGGAATCAACTCATCATTTCTCTCCTACTGTCCGGGCACTGAAGTGTTGTCCTAGCATGGAAAAAAGCCCTTAATCATGATCAGAGCACATATTTTGATTAAATGGCAAAACCTGGCTCAGTATCTACTCCTGAATGCGAGCGTCTGACTGGGGGTGTGGGGGAGGAAGCGGAGTATCTGTCCCAAAATGCGAGCGTGTGACAGGGTGTTCCTGAATACAAATATTTTTTGTATTTGTCGATAAACTGTATTCATTAAAAGCGCATTATTTGTGCCTTTTCATCTCCATATATATATATATATATATATCAAAACTATGAATGAACTTATGCGGAGTTATGTACTTAACACTGAAAAAAAAATTTATATTTTATTTTCTTCAAAATAGCCACCCTTTGCTCTGATTACTGCTTTGCACACTCTTGGCATTCTCTCAATGAGCTTCAAGAGCCTGAAATGGTTTTCCAACAGTCTTGAAGGAGTTCCCAGGGGTCTTTAACAGTAAACACCTGTGTGCTAAACAGTAATCAGAGCAAAGGGTGAAGAAAGGTGTTTTCAGTTATTCCACCTGTTTTTGTTAAGTACAGAACTCCACATGTGTTCGTTCATAGTTTTGATGCCTTCAGTGAGAATCTACCAATGGAAATGGTCATGAAAATAAAGAAAACACTGAATGAGAAGGTGTGTCCAAACTTTTGGCCTGTACTGTACAACCGTACACACTGAAACATACCGCAAGGATCATGGTGCATCACAAGAAGAGAATAGAACAAGGACAGGACAATACAAGTGTGCAAGGAAAAACAAAACCCAAGAGCAACCGGAAAGCTGGACAAAACAAGACAACATTTAGTACAATTGGACCCTGGCTACAGACTGGATGACCACAGTATTTTGACAGATAGTATACAAGCAGTGAGTTGCATGCAAAAATGCTTAGATGCTACATGTACAAAAAATGTGGAACAGAAATATCTAGCTATAAATATGATTGTTCAAATATAGCAGTACAGAGAATGTGCATTGTAATAAATAGGAGGTAAAACCATAGACTGCATAATACTGATCTTTGGCACGATGGTGTGGTTGTTTCAAAGTACTTTGTAATAACAGTGGTGCTCAAAGAGGTGTTGAAGTGGTCTGTGAGAACATCTGTGAGCTGGTCTGCACACCCTCTGAGCACAATACCAAGAATGTTGTCTGGTCCAGCAGTTTTCCAGGGGTTGATACTGAACAAAGTATTTCTCACATCAGTCCTGGTCAGACAAAGCACCTAGGTGTTGTGAGGCAAGGTGGGCTTCATCACTGCCATGTTGTTTTGCGTTTCAAACCCAGTGTAGAGTTTGTTCAGTGTGTCTGGAAGGGATGTCTCACCATCATTGGGAGGTGGAGATGCCCTGTAGCCTGGATACTCTACCACATGCCAAACATCCCCAGTGTCCTTGAAGCAGCCCGGTGCCATCGCTGCTCTTTTGGCTCTGAACAGATTGGCCCCTGCTGTGCTCAGGACAGCCTTGCCACCTGAATTAAAGGCAGTGTCATAGATCATTAAAATGGCCTACATCTAACAGTCAGAAGCTCCAGCAGCAGTGAGCAGTATCTTGAGATAAGCACAGAGTTCACAAACCAGTCCATGTTGATGTAAACCCATCCCACCTCTTTGTGTGTTGCAAAGGTATATTAGCATGTTGCTATTCTGTGTGGCTGTGTCCAAAAAGCTATCGCTGAGGCATGTGTTTGGAAAAATCATAAACAAACAGTCTGTGAACTTATGCTGGGTGGTTTGCTAAAGTTAACTGTTTCAGCAGTGACTCCTCTCTGAGGTGAGTTACTCACTCTCTTCTTATCTGGAGCAGGGTCTGGCAGTCTACCTGTTTGGGGGGTGGGGGGGCTGGAGTGCCTATCACAACCCATTGACACCATTAACAATGTTGAACCTCCTCCTCATCAGGATTACGACATGGGTATCAGCCTCTTACCCACCGCGATATTCTTACTCACTCTGGTTCTGTTCTGGTGCAGAACAAAGCCACGGGGGAATACATTGCAGGAGCCTTAAAGAATGGGACGAGCGGCCATCCACATTCATCTCCTGTGACATTTTACTATTGGGGTATCACAAAAATTTTATTAAAAGTTTTATATCCCCTACCAATTACCAACACCGCTTTGGACACCCTTTTGGGAATTGCATCCACCATTGTTCACCCAGTTCGGCTGTAGTGTAAGTCGGAAATATGCACTTTCCACCAGTGCTCCACCATGTTTCTGGGCTTTTTAATGCCTCAGGGTATGACAATTCATTCCAAGACACTTGATGCAATAGCCACATGCCCTCTAACCATGAGTCTTGAAAAGCTGCAAAAGCCCCTGCATGAGGTTCACCACAACTCTTGTCCTCCATTTCTTTACTCTGAAAAATTTTTCATTTTCGAGATGAACGCATCAGACGTGGGTGCTGGTGCCATCATATCCCAATGAGGCCCAGACCAAAAGCATCATCTGTGTTGCTTCTTCTTCAGAAAATTCACACCCACTTAGCTGTGTTACCGAGTAAGTGACCGTTAATCTTCTGGTCATCAATGGGCCTCTGGACATGTGGCATCACTGGCTTTACGGCTGCAATGAGCCCTCCCTGGTATGGACGGACACCTACACCTACACCATGCGGTACACCTTCATGGTTTTCCTCAGGATATTGTCTGTAATAGGGGGCCACAATTTGAGATGGCATTCTACAATCTGATGGGCTCCAATACCAGCCTCTCAGCCCAGTATTACCTTTAAACCAGCAGTGAGAGGGAAAGGATCAACCAACAGTTCTTTCAGTCCTTTCAACACCTGCAACATTAAGTTGGTGCCCCAGCCACTCGAATGATGGTTGGCAGATGTTGTATGGCCTGGAAAAAAGCACACTGGTCTACTGAACTACCAACCAGCATGCTCTGCAACAACACCATTGTCAAAACCTAACTGACCATCTCTACCAAAGTTGGGTCAATGTTTGGTTATATATCCACCACCTTAATCTTCATACTAAGTCCAGGAAACTCACCACCCTGTACTTTGGTTCTTAAAAGATCACTCACTGCATCAATCAGTCACCCACTTTCTTCAACTCCTCTTATCTCCCCTCTACACCATGTCTATCCAGTGTCCCACACCTCCTGCCCTCCCAAATCATTGTTAGTGGCTCAGTGTGTACTGTCAGTTTGTGTTGTAGGTGTCAGGGAATTCAATATCTGGTTGACCAAGAATGTTACAGAAGGGTGGTAATGTCATTCACATGGGTTAGGTGACACAAACTATGTCACAGACATGGGTATGGAGACCTGAACTATGTTTACGGGCATCAGTTGACTTGTACAAGGTGCAGGAACCCATATTTAGAGAGTACTTAGGTTGCAGATAGACTTGTCTGCATCTAGTCAGTGGTCTGTGTCTAGTCACTGAGTTCCATGTCTCGCAACCAGCTCTCCTTCGACTGTCTTCTCTGTTACTGCGAGTAGTCTGCTTTATACTGTGTGCTTACTCTCTGATCTATGTGCATTTTAGAATTTGATTAACTGGTAGATTAGCATCGACTCCGCATTTGGGATCACGCTTCTCGCGACTCCATCCAGAGGTCATGACACAGATTTGTCTGGGTGGGTGGGTTTGTTATTGTTGTGGGGGGCAGATAGATAAATGTATAATGACTACTAAATAATACTGTTTTTAATTCCTTACATTTCCTTCTTTCCTAGGGTCGTTATGACCTCAACCAGAGAAACATCAATGAACTCTTCATTCTCACTTCAATTCAGTAGCAATGGAACATCATTTGACATCAGTTCTGGCCATAATTTCCTCTCTAGCAACGTAATAATCTTCATCTTGGGTCTTCCGATCAACTTCTATGTTGTGTGGCTGATCATAACTGGAGCAGGAAGTGGAGTAGCGCCAGAGTTCTTTGCACTAAACATCTCTGTGTGTGAAATCATTAGTTGCTTTAATGTTATACCCACTGCTTTCTATGTTTTATTGAACAGAACAAATGCTTTACATTACGCCATTGTTTTTTTTTCAACATTACTCTGCATCGGACGGCCCTTCTTCCAGTGCTGTGTCTGTGTGGAACGTTATGTGGCTGTGGTCCATCCTGTCGTCTTCCTGAAGTACAAACCTTTAAGGTTCCGGGTGGCCATTTCAGCAGTCATGTGGTTATTAGTGCTGGGAATCTGTGCATGCTGTCCATTAATGTCTGTAAGAAGCATGTGCCATTTTATGCTGCCACAATACTTCATTTTGTTTTCTGTGAAGGCTTTCTGTTCTGTTGCGGTGCTCAAGGCTTTGAGGCGGCCGGGGCCCGGAGAGAAATTGAGTATACAAGATACAGAAGCCAACCGCATGAAGAAAAAGGCTTTCTGGGTAATTCTGATCATCCTGCTGTCCATGGTTCTTATTTATGGCCCAGTGATCATCTTCATGTCCATGTTTGATTATTTGTCTGATCAGCAGACTGGGTATGGCTTCATAGTTTGTAACTTTACACTCACAGTTGCTGGCCTTGTGCAGCCTTTGTTGTATCTGAACAGGGCTGGAAAACTTCCTCTAATCCGGAGCTTTTAATGAGTTTTACTGTTAATATTCTTCACTCTCTTTACCCCTAAGATTTATGAATCGCAAAGAAAGCAAGAATAACACAAGAGCATCGCATCAGTTCAACAGGACAACATGCAGCAGGTGCAGCACAGTTTGAATGATCACTGCATGATGACAGATACTGTGCTCTAGCAGGGGAGGTGTTAAGTCTGCAGAAATGCAAATACAGAGGTGATATGATGAAGTTGGGGCTTTGCCAAACGCAAATTATGATTGATTTTTTACTATTTGGTTCTTATGAATTAGCTTCAGGTGTGTTTTCACATTAAAATATGTGCCAAAATTATGTGTAACCCAGAATTATTTTGTGTGGTTACACTGTGACAACAACTGTCCTTAAAGATGTGAATAATGTATTTATTGGTAGTTAGTTAGCTTTAGGCATCTTTCCACATTACAATAGTTTGTAGCAGTGATGTATAATCCACATGAATCATGTATGGACACACAGCAACAACATATGGGATTAATTACTTATGTAATTAATTGATTATGCTAAAAGAATCAGTTGTTTGGACATGGAATAAAAATGAACACTGGATATATTATTTGAATCTCTTTTTTTTCGTTCTCTTGTGCATATCATGTCATCATGTTTTTCAGGCCTTCTCTCTCAGATCTGTTTAATTTTGCTTAATTTTTTTTGTTTGTTTTTTGACTTCCTTCCTTTCTAAAGCAATTATAATGGATGTATGTTGCTCTACATATAAACCTGCTATGCTAAAATGGAATTAAGTTATTTTATATTATTTAATCTATTAAAACTAAAATAGTTGCATGGAGCTCTGTAAAACTGGGCTCAGCGGTCTTGCTATGTCAAAATCTTACTCAAAACAGTGTCAAGATCTTAATCAATAAAATGTATTTAGCAAACAATCGAAAAATCAAAAAGTCAAAACATTAAAACATATTAAAACTAAAGAGTAAACATTTTAACAAATTAAAATGTCTTTTTTTTATTTTTATCATTGTGTCTCTAGGGGTGTCCTCAGACATTTTATGTGCCCTTAGTGGGTGACCAAATCTCTGTCCAGCTGAAAGTAAAGGACTCCCAGATTAGGAGCTGTTATTGTTCCTTTTTGGTCCTTTGTTCTGTGTATTTAAGTGGTTTTGTCTTTAGTTATGGTTTATGGAGCATCACCCTCAACTGTCTGGCATCTTTGCATGTTTTCTGTTTCATTTTCTGTTCTAATTAAATCACCTCTTTGTGGAAGTTTGCACCTTTGCCTCTCATTCCCTGTCCGGACGTGGCCGGAATGTGACAGTATGTTGGTTTGTGATTATGTCGGGTCGGTCAGTGGCTGCTTTTGAGTTTGCTTTTCTGAGTTCTGTTTTTAGGAGAACTCTTATTTTGACAAGTTTGTCCTGTTTTTGGTTTTGGGTTATCACGTGTCTGTGTATGTCTGTGCACCATGTCATGTATTAGTTCCACCTGTGTTCACCCGTCTCGTATTAAGGTCTCGTTACGTCTTGTTAGGTTTTTGTATTTAAGTCGGTTTGTTCCAATCCCTCCTTATGTGACCATCGCCTCACTCCCTCATGTGTCGTGTCCCTGTTTTGTATTTCTGACAGCCCCCGAGCCTGGTTTGGTTTCTGTTTTGTTTTGTTTAAATAAAGTCCCCTAAATGGAGCCCTGGTTTCCCATTCCCTCTCTTTGAGGTAAATCACAGCCAAGGTCTCGCGATCTCGACTGTGACAGGGATCAGCAGAACAAGTCATTTTAAGTCAATGAGCGTGATTTCTGGGGAGTTTCACTGTACACTAAAATTACTTTGCATGATTATCGAAAAATAAAAAATTGAACTTTTTAACTTTCTGTGACGGAACATTTGGAGGCAGATATCTAAATCCACTGAGCACCACCATCAACATTTCTGACTCCAGAACAGAGCATCTTTCACCAAATCTGCTCTGGACCTCTCTGTTTACACCTTAACCTCTTTTGTAATGGATTTAATTTTTTTTTTATGAAGTGGAATTCTGCTTAAAAGGGCAGTGGGGAGTGTGGCCTTGACAGAGATTAAAACAGTCCAGAGAAAAATGTGCTGTCTAACAGTTCTCATTTGCAAACGATAGCACTTAAGTCACCTAAAGT
Source organism: Rhabdalestes septentrionalis (assembly GCA_037832545.1). Lineage (NCBI taxonomy): Eukaryota > Metazoa > Chordata > Actinopteri > Characiformes > Alestidae > Rhabdalestes > Rhabdalestes septentrionalis. Next base: position 15,763 of record JBBMFX010362540.1, read on the forward strand.
AGAGCAAATGGGGAGAGACTTGATGAAGCAGAAACTCATTTCAAACCACTCTACCTAACAGACTGTTCCTTTATTAATAAGTTGTACTGAACTGAATAGAAGGCCTTTATTGTCATTGAAGCAGAGCTTCACCACATTTAGCAGCGTGATCCTTGTTCCTTGATCTGCTGAGGTCATGGGACGTGGCAGCATCATTAAGTGTGGGCTGTGAGCGACCTATTATCTTTCGAGTGCTTCAGATGACAACAAGTAACGTCTTTTTGTCTGCCACTGTGCATCCTGCACACCACACAGCCACGTTAGGACGCTTTCAGTTGAAGGGCGATAAAAAGCCACCTACAGCATCTTGTCCATGTAGATTTTTTAACAACCATAGGAAATACAGACCCAGCTGGGCCTCTAATTTAATGGCCCTGGACTTTCTCCACACAGCTGCTGTTTATCAGCAGAGGTGCAGGATCCTCATCTCACTTCCTCCTGAAATCAAGGATATCTTCCCTGGTTTTTATGGTAATCAATAGTGGGTTGTTTTCAAGATTCAAGGTTCGAGATTCAAAGCGATTCAAATTGCATTTCTCTGTGCAATGAAATTCTTTTTTTGCTGTCCACAAACAAATGCCGCGTTAAAAGTGAATACATAAATGTAAGGTAAAATAAAAGATTAAAGACTAACATTAAGAAATATAAATATGACAAAGAAAGATTTTAAGAAAAATAAATAAATCAAATAAAGGATAAGTAAAGACTAAGTGTGTGCAGATGTGAAAAAAATATCAATGCTGCGATTACAGTGAAGAAATGTGCAAAGGAGCAGAAAGTTATGAGGTAGATTGATGTGCAAAGGTGCTTAATATACAAAGTGGCCTAATGTGCAAAATGATATTATGAGGCAGGTCAGCTGTTCAGGAGTCTGATGGCAGTGGGGCAGAAGGAGTTTTTGAGTTGGGAGCATCTTGATCTCACACTTCTTTGTAGACAACATGTCAGTCTCTGCATCCCATCCCTGCAATGGGTCTTGATGTTCTCTGAAATAAGACAAACCACAGTTGTGTCATCAGCATACAGGTGTATGAGGAATAAGTCAGTGGGCTCAGTTACATGGAGGAATACATTTTTGTGTTGAAGAACAGATAATAAAAAAAACATAAGAGATCATTAGACTAAAAAAGCAACACCAGCACTGCAGTTTTGGGGCAGTCGACAAGGAGAACTCATATAATTTTCTCTTTCATTAGTATGTCGTCATCAGAAATTTCAATATTTCCCCCACATTAAAAACCCCTCCACTCTCCCAGTGACGCCCTGCTTACCACCAGCAGAACAGGATCAAAGCTCCGTCCAGGTCTGTACATTTTACCTTTTATGATACATATTTATAACAACAGTGCCAGTTGTGGTACAGGGATTTATTTTTCAGTGCTTAAATAATTGAAATAATAATTGACCCACAGTGTGATGTGTAGAATTGTGGATCTTTAAAATATTTATTGCAAATAACTCTTTTTAATGAACGTCTCAGAAAATTTCTAACGGTTAAGTCATGAACACAGACTTTAGTGTGGCTTTCATTTCCCTCAGAAATCTTCTGGGTCCTTTATTTTAACTATTTTGATACACTGATCATTTCTGGCCCCATTCCTCTCTTTTACTCACTTTGATTTGCTGAGCCCAAAAGCTTACAAATGAATTTTTTTAATGCTTTCCAAACTGATATTACATTAAGTTTAAGATCTGAACATTTTTAGAGTGTGACAAGAAAGTTTTATGCAATGTGTCTTCTAAAATGTTTATATTGGCCTGAAGTATCTCATATGTTCTTTTTACATTCTGCTACACTGATCGGCCATAACATCGACAGGTGACGTTAAGAACACTGACGATCTGGTTACAATACAGTTGCTGCATGGGGTGGAGGTAGCTCAGTGGGTAGGACACTTCCCTCTGGACCATGAGGTCCTGGGTTCGAATCCTACCCCCAGCACCACCACTGGGTCCCTGAGCAAGACCCTTAACCCCAAGTTGCTCCGGGGAGACTGTCCCCAGTAGTTAGGAATGGAAGTCGCTTTGGATAAAAAGGTGTCTGCTAAATGCCGTAAATGTATATTCTATTAAGCAGTGAGTAGATCCAAGACACTTTGAGAAGAACCAAACTGTAATGTCTGGATGATGTCTTGTCGAGTGAGTTTAGGAAAGGACACACAGGCTGGCGGACGCTGCTTGATACATTAATTAGTTGTTACTGTCATTTCAAAGTAATTAATTACATTACAATATTACTGTATTTAAAATGTAAGACTACACTACTGTGATTACACTACTATTGCATTACTTTAAAGTAATTCTCTCCAAAATAACTGGAAAAAGGGATTTGGCCTCTCAGTTAGCTCATAACATATCCAGTGGAAGGCGACAGTACTATCCGATGTTAGATCAGTTGCAGGTTCACTCATCTCTAACGTGATTTGGGACACCTTAGCGGGACTTTCTTTACCAGCTGGGCCGGTCCGGGGGGGGGTTAGATGTTTAATGCGCGTCTC
>JBBMFX010362755.1:0-18297 GCA_037832545.1 Rhabdalestes septentrionalis
GGCCTTCGGCCGGCAGGGTGCCCCTAGTCCAGCAGTCCGGGCGTTGTGGCTCACGCCCTTTGGAGCACCCTGCATAGGTAGGCTTACCATCCCCCACTGGGGACTGAGGGAGTTGCTCCTCCTCTCCCTTGGGCTGTCCCTCTTTCTTTCCAGAGGGCAGTGCGGGACGGCCCTCGCGTCCCTCCACTACTGCGCTGCCTGCCCCTCTGGTGGGCAGCATGGGTGGGCCAGACCCTCCGGGAAACCCTTCCAGCTTTGGGGCCACCAACACCATCCCCCACCCTGCCACCTTAGTGCCACGACTCCCCCCCCCAAAAAAAAAAATACACGGGTATTTTTTCCCTTGTCAGGGACTGAATTGGGCCAGGAGTGGCCGGTGAGGGGCTGGCAGGCGTGGGGCTGGCTGAGTCAGGGCTGGCTGGAGCAGGCTCGGCAGAATCGGGGCCGGCAGGTGCAGGGCACGCTGGAGCAGGGCTGACGGGGACAGGGCTGACGGGGACAGGGCTGACGGGGACAGGGCTGACGGGGACAGGGCTGACGGGGACTGGAACACCCAGGACTGGAACACCCAGGACTGGAATGGGAACAGGGACAGAGACAGAAACGGGGACAGGAACTAGACTAACAGGGACAGTAACAATATTAACGGGGACAGGAACTGTAACAGGGACAGGAACAATACTGAACGGGCCTGTACCTGCGGTCACAGGAGCAGGTGGCGATGCGGCAGGGGCCTGTTGTAGCTGGAGGCACGCCAGACTCTCCCTAGCCCCCTGGATGCGGAGCTCCAGCTCCGCCACGAGGTCAGGCTTGGCGTCTCTCGTCGGCTGGAGATGCTCCAATAGCTCCAGTGCCTGCGTGATGCGAAGCTGCAGCTCCGCTGCGAGGTCTTGTGGCTCCAGCCCGGAGGTGGTTTCCTGCAGCTCCGCGGTGGCCGCAGGCTCCAGCGAGTACGGCACCGGCTCATGCCCTTACAGCTCCGGACGGACCTCGCTTGGGTTGCGCTGCGGTGCGTGGTCCGGCGACCGCAGCAAGTCGACCATGCCTGGATGGAGAGTGGCAGTGGTCAGGGCGGAGAATGGGGAGGCAGCCTTCGCTCAGTGTCTCCTCCGTCTTCTGGCAGGCGGGGAGAGGTGCAGCACCCCTGAGAGGCCTTCGTCCTCCGAGCTCCTCGGTAGGTCCTCCCACGGCAGCTCCCAGGGTTTGCGGGTGCTGCTGAAGACCGAACACTTCACCTCGGTCTCCTCCTATCTGTCGTCCCACCTCCAGACGGAGGAATGCTCGCGCCGAGCATGGCCTCCGTCTCCGGATTCTTCTTCGGAGTCCTCGAGTGAGAACACCGCTGCCCTGGCGTTGAGAGCAGCATTCCACTCGCGAACATCTGGCTTGGGGGGATCTGGGCATCTGTTACGGGGGGAGGCGCAAGCTTTCCCCTGTAAACTACCTCTAAAGAGGGGACAAGGAAACCAGGGATCCATTTCGGGTCCTTTTTTTCAAAACCAAAAATAAACAGAAACCAAACCTGGCTCGATGGCCGTCAGGATCTACAAACACCAAAACACAGAACAGGACACAGAAGGGAGTGAGGCGTGAGTGAGGCGAAGCACAGAGAAGAAGTGAGTGAAACAAACCAACTTAAATACAAGAACTAATGGGACTCAAACAAGAAACAGGTGAGACTAATACATACAAACAACCTAACAGACACGTGCTTCCAAAACTATGTGACCTGGACAAAGTGTCAACATAAAAGTCCCTCAAACAAACCCAGAAATACAAATAGTGCCAAAAACAGCCACCGTTACGGATTTATAGCGTTTTGGAAAGATTTTTTATTTTTATTTTTTTATAATCAACAATACTGTTGTTTGATTTAACAGTAATTGTTCAACATGTTCAGACTGAGCCAACAAACCATTTTAACAGGATAAAGTAAATATAAAACCAAAATGTGTGGGTGTAGGTAAAAAATGTCATTTTCCTGAAGATTATCATAATGGATTTATGCCGTTTTGGAAAAGAGCTCTTCATATATATATATATATATATATATATATGTATGTATGTATGTATGTCATTTTGTTATGTTGATAAAATGACAACATTTGCACCTTAGGCAGCGAGACCTCTGGTTCTTGTCATTACTGTTGTTTAGAAATCCATTCATGTTGCACATTTGCTTTTTCAGCTAATACCCAAAATGGTCTCCTTAAATGGTACTGGTCTCCTTACACACATTTGAAGAGGAATTTGTTCTACACTTTTACTGGTTAGTCATAGCCCAAGTTATTCTCTCTTTTCTTGGGAGAAAATACAGAAGGAAATGTGTAGAGGAATAACATTAGCGCAGGTGTCAAAAACCTGTTTCTCTTGTTGAGAATGAAACCGCACGGAGCTGCAGCTTTAGCCAGTTTCAGGAATGGGTTTTGCCTCTGTAGGCCCAGTTCTGTGTAAAGGAATAATCATTGTAAAATAGTCAAATCACTCTTAAAATGAGGAGAAGCTTGTCCAAATCCTGAGGAAGAGAGATACTCTTCTATGTTAGCCATCGTTACGCATGGGCAAACTTAACTGTACAATCTATAAAGCTGCTTTTTTTTAAATGTTCAGAATCAGAATCATGTTTATTGTCCAGGTATGTGAGCAAAAACATTCTTTTTATTCTGTCTCTCAACCACAACAGTATTTAAAAACATGTTAAGACACAATTAACAATATACTGAACTATATAATATATAATAATATACAATCTACAGTATCAAAATGGGGGGCTGTAGTCTATTTTTAATTTTCAAAAATAGGGAGATTCTAGTTTTAGCAAACTAATTGTACCTAGTTTCCCTGCTAGTCTTAGAATGCACTGGTTGAAATCTACAGCATTACTGAATCTCATCAAAGAAATTCAGTTCTTTTTATTCAGTAGTTTCATTACTTCATTACTTAATTTGTTGCTCCAAACTTAGCCAAAGAAATGGCTGTAGAGTAACAATGAAAACAGACAAGGCCCATTTATCAGTCTACCGCAAATTAGTTCTTAATGAATTCACCATTATTGGATTAGATTTAATCACAATCATTCATTACAGTAACTGGGCAGTGAGAGAAGGTCCAACCACACCCCAGTTGTATCTGTTTGGCGATGTCAGGCAGATTTCCATTTAAAGTCTCCTGATACTTATTGTAGACCACTGTTTCTCAACCTTTTCAACATTAAGGCCCACCTATCTATCCCAGCATGATGCCAAGGCCCACTTGGCCACATTAGATGATATTGAATAACCAATTGTGGACCAAGGACCTTTCTCGATTTCAGATTAGCGGCCCAAATAAAAGCCTTCGCGTCCCACTGGTGGTCCCCGGCCCAGTGGTTGAGAATCCAGGATGTAGACCATAATGCAATTCATCCTAACCAGGTTTCCAGGACCTTTGAAGGCCTAAACATCACAAAACTGTCTACCATACTTCAGCGAGAATGTTTTTCTGTAAACACATCCTTATTTTTACTCCAAGCCTTCTTTAATATTAGCATCTCTATGAGTGTAAAACCATTCCAGTCTGTTCAACTCTTACACAAGCACGTCATTCTGCTTGAAGAGGGACTGATTAGATAGAAGAACACACACCACTGGAAATCCCAGCAGCCTGTCTGTGCAGATTTCGGTGGATTACCGGTGGAGTGTGTTCTTCTATCGATTAATGGAGTGGATTCTTTTGCGAAAGATTCAAGATACAAGGTTCAATATTCAACAGGAGTTTTCAAACACCCCAACCCCCTAAAACTACGGGCCACATTCTGGTCTGTTTAATCCGGCCCACCAAAGATTGTTGTCTCATCCGTGTCTCTGGCCGTGAAGTGGCAGGGAGGAGCCGGACGTGGCCCGCAGGGTTTTACAGTTGACTTTTATTGTTTTACAGTTGACTTTGTAGCAATTTATGGATTTAATATTTTTATTGTTGGCTGTTTTTTCTTATGATGTTTGTGATGGACACAATTCAGACTTACATTGAGTGTTGTTTCCTGCCATGTCAGTCTTCAACAAGTCTTAATCTAAATCTAAAAATGTAATTTTATAGGATTATTTTCCCCTTCCACCTACACCACAATTTATATATTTACATAAATATTTACTGAATGTTCTTATACTTCTGATTATCAGTAGCAGCTCAACAAAATATAAAAATCACTGCTTTTTACAGGGAGAAAATTAATATTGAGCAGAATTAAGTTCAAGTTATCATTGGTTCGGCCCTCCAACACAGTTTTCATGTGCCCCCTGTAGAAATTAATTGCCCAGCCCTGCCCTAAAAGGACGAGACTTTGCACAAACGCAGCAACCCCGCCTACAACAAACCCCGCCCCCATGTGCCCCCCTCACATTAAAACTGTTTCTGATGCCCCTGCCTGAATCACATTTTATTCACTGAGCAAAAGTATAAAACCACCCCTGTAATAAACACTCGCCTCTCGCAATGAGACCAGTTTGGTATGTAAGAGTGAACAAGAGTCTTGTTACATTTGTAAATTATTCAAGGTCTGTAAACTCTGCATCATTTCTCTTATTTTGATATTTTGTCATTTCCTTTCAATTTCAAGAATAATATTTTTAAAGGAAATGAGGAGAAAAATTGTCTGCAGTTCTTTAAAAAAATGACAAAGCTGTTCAGCTTGCACCTATAAAAGAGAAAACCTGAGAGACTGAACATTTTTGCAGTGTTTTCTTTTTTTTCTGGAGCTGTATTTTGGAGGATTGCTGACACTAAAGTGACCTCTCCAACCGTCATCCTCGCTGTGTGGAAGGGTAGCAAACATCTTCCTCCAGGTTCAGTTCAGCTCTGCTTGTTTTCTCATTGGAAGTGAATGTGGGCATTTTCATGGGCTTTATTTTGGATCGACACATCTTTCTAGTGTGTGTGTTTTTCTTTTTAAGGTCACTGCTGTCTTCAGTCTTCAGGGTGTTTTTTTTTCTTTCTCTTTCACTAGTGGCTCCCCTGTCCTTTTGCGCCCCTCCCTGCTCTTTTCTTTCCCTCTTTCTTTGTCAGTGGCGAAGGTGACGTGTTTGGCATCGGATGGAGTAGGCACATGGCCTCAGGCTGGTCTCCTCTCACAGCCTCTGGTCTCTAACCCTCATTAGCACTGTCCGTCTCTCCCTCACTCACCTCTGCTTTCCTTTGTGTGAGCCTGCGGGGGACAGCTTAGTCCCACCCTCGACCAATTCCCTGTGCCGGGCCCCCGAACACACACAAAGCCAGCTGTGAAGTAGCGGCTGCGCGAGGAGACATTAATGAAGATGGAAAATCGAGATAGGAAAGAACACAAAGACTGATAGTTATTGAAATCGCAGCATTATTGCCTCCGCAACGCCCAAGTTTGATTGGGTTGTTTCCACCACGTCCATTATTAAAGCTATGCCTCATTCAAAGGAAAACTCCAGTGCCTGCGGACATGACAGCCACGGCAAGCTTAGCAACTGTGTTTTTGTTTGCCACGTCATAGATCTGTATCTCTGCTTCCAGTTTTATACTATTGGTTTCACCTGCTGTCATCTCCGAGATTAATATTCAAACCAGGTTCTTGCTGTTGTAAGCTGATGGCCTTTACATAACATCACAATACATGCAGTGATCAGTAGATAAGGCAGTACATGTACATGTAGGCATGAGTGAACTTAAGCATTTTTGTGTGGATTTGAACATTCATTTTAGATTCGTGTCCTTCTGTAAGATCCAACCATGACCCAGTTTTAGCCTTTGAGCAGGCTGAGCATGGATGATGTCAGGTGTCCTTAAAAGTTTTAAGGGCAAAGAGCACCAAACATCACAGAGTCACCACCGTACTTAACAGGGAGGATGTATTAGTATCCTTTTTTTTAAATTTTTACACCAAACCTAAAATGAATGTATTCACTTTGCATTTTTATGTGACCATAGACATGGGGGTGGTCTGTAGAATAATTTTCGAGTCTTGGAAAAGCTAACGTCACTTTATAATCTGCAAATCTCAAAATATGATCCTCAGACTGTTAGCCCTCTGACCTTTGTCCTCACTGTGTGTATGTGGGGGTAAAATAGTTCCTCTCTCCCTGGTTCGCCAAAGCTCCAGTTGGTTTTAACTTCTGAATTTTCGCCCAGTAATTAAGTAGACTTGGGCATTTTCAGAAAATTACTCTAGTTTTGTAGCACAGTATCATACGCAAAGGTCATCCAATGTGCTTTACATAAATAGAATAACAAATACATTAGAGTAAAATAGAGGTCGACCGATATATCCATTTTGCCGATTAATTGGCACCGATAGTTGATTCCCGGAACTATCGGTTATCGGCAAAAATCCACGCCGATAGTTTTTCCGGGTTATTTTTTGTTTCAGTTTGAAAGCATGTGTTTAATTTACCTCAATATTTATTTATATATTCATATTTATTTCATAGTACATTTTCATGATTCAGTACTGTTTTTTTTGTTTGTTTTTTGTAATAAAGTTCAGTACTATTTTACATGGAATGTTGTGTTTTTATTTAGTTTTTTTTTAAATCCAGTATTCATTTTAAAAACTATCAGTTAATTAATCGGTTATCGGCAAGTACGTACCAACCTAGCTATCGGTATCGGTAAAATTCAATATCGGTCGACCTCTAGAGTAAAATAATACAAAGAATCAATAAAAGAAAATTGAAATGAGAATAGTGGGATTTTTGGTCAAGGAGTACCACCAGGATTATATACTTCAAACTTATCAGACATGTATTTAAGGGCCACACCATTGAGTGACTTGTACACAATGGTTAAAGCTTTGAAATCAATTCCGTACTGAACTGGGACCTGAGAACTGGAGTGTTTCAGTCTCTTTTCTTGGTTTTGTCAGGAACTCTAGCAGCAGCATTTGAACAAAATAAATCTGTCTAAAGGATTTTTTGGGGAATCCCAGTAAGTAGAATAGCAATGCTCCAGGAAATGAAGGCATAGATAAGTTTCTCTAAAACTTGTTTGGGCACAAAGTCTCTAGCTTTAGCAATGTTTTTAAAATGCCAAAGTGAAGACTAGATGTAAAGCTAGGAAAATATTTACAGTCATTGCCTTATTTGTATCATTAAACCTTTTATTAGCCTATGTTGGTCTTATTCCTGTGACTAAGAGAATTTCACTTTATATTTACAGTGAGTCATATCTCTTTGTCCTGTTTCTTTAGGTTTTTTAATATAAATAAATACTGACACCGAAACCGGTGCTGATTTCTTTTCTTTAATGAACCACAAGTTGACTTATTCGTGACTTTACTTGAACTAGATCTAAAATGACTCATGACTTGACTCAGGCCTGGAATTTCAGCCAAAATAAGCATGGCAAGTGAATTTCTCATGACGTTTCCTGTCGGTTTCGCTACGGCCATTAACGCAGTTTTTCTCTGCCCCCATTGCCGTCAAGTTCAATACAGTTTCAAAAAACAGGCCTTTAAAGGTCATTATAGAAAACTCTTCACTGTGATGGTCAGACCTGAAAAGCTTCATGCAGCAAAGGCAGCATTTAATGGAAAGTGGTAAAACCGAAAACTTTGGTCGATTTGGCATGGTAGCTATTATCTGAAGGGTAGCTAATATGGCTGAAGTTTTGGTAAGTTACAGATCACACTCCTTTAAAATGTCATAAAACTTGCTTGCAAAAAAGCTGGCTGCATCAAGTTTTGCACTGCATATGCTGTCAGGCTAAAAGTATTTCTGTCGTTAAAAGCTTGTTGTCTGAAGTGTTGGAAGAGGACAATGTTTTAGTAAGTAACTATCCCATCATGCAATGCTTCAAGCTAATATTTAAAAATACAAACAAAACGAGACTTGACTTAGACAAAACTGCTGGCAAAAAAAACCCAAAACAATATGTTTCAGTGCAAAATGACATTACATACCATAAAGTAATTGTAATGTGACATTACTATGATTTATATTATGTTGTACTACAAGCAATTCTATTTGATCTCAGATTGAATGTTACACAGTCTAAACAAATATGTTCTTTATTCCTGTGACATCCATCTAGCATTTTCTCCCAGTGGGGATATGTTGGTGTATAGTTTCCAGCAAAGGCTCCATTTACAGAATCCTTCAGCAGCGAGTTAGAGCCTCGTTAGCCTGAACCAGAGATGGGATTTCTATTTCTGAAAGATGTCATAGGGTCTCTTACGTGTCTGTTTGAGAGAGGGAGAGAGGGAAAGAGAACAGAGGGAGCACGGTAGACTCTGTTCATGGTGTGGAGGTTTGCGAGGGCAGAAATTGACCCGTGTGTCTCCGCGGTTTGCGGCCCCCTCCAGTGGAGAAAGGCTTCGAGCATGGCAGATGGCAGGATGCTTGTCTGTGTAGTGCAGGGACTGCAAGCTCATTTAATTAGGCTGCTTTTACAGAGGCTGTCTAATTGCCTCTTCATCTCACCCATTCAAATAGGAATAAAATGGAAAACATCTGAGACTGTCCTGGACAATGTTTTTAGCTTAGATAAGTAGCCCTTCCTTTTAGTCAGAGCCACTAAAACTACAAATGGTCTAAGATGGGCTGATTTGTGCTAGCCCAATCTGTAGATTCAGATCTGGAACTACCTTCCCTACATTCGTTCTATCATAATCTGTTGTGACGGGGGCTAAATCATTTAATTATGTACAATATCATTATTTTCATGTGGAATAGTGATACTGTGTGAAATATTACTGCTAAAATCAATATTATATTTGTACAACTGATCTCTATTTCAGCAGTAACAGACAGCTAAACACCATTTTTGTTACTAGTTGTTCACTTAACTGTAAGATCCTTATGAGTATTATTTATACCCAACAGAGTGTAGATTTCATATTGAGATTTGAGTTTTTAATTGTATCTATTTAGACTTTATATTGTATATTGTTCTTGTTTCTGAGTCAGTGCAGTCGTAACATGAGCAATTTAAACAACATAAGAGATCAAAGTCTTCTGATTCTGATTCTATTGTTTTTGTAAACCTACAACATTGATGTATTAAAGTTTTTTTAAAAGGTTGCCACAGTCTGCAGTCAGTAGATTGGGTGTGCAGTAGGGCTGTGCGATATGGACAAAAGAAACATATCGCGATTTTCTTGAATAATATTGGGATTTCGATTTTAATCACGATTTAGTACAATTAGTGATTTAGACAGTCAAGTGCGCAAGAAACAAGTAGAGGAGCTCGTTAGGAATGTAATCGGTCCACACCGAAGTCTCTGCGACCCTCTTTACTGGAGTAGTTTGAGGACATTTTATGCAGATCATTCAGGTTTTATCTAGTTTGATATTGAAACCCAAGTTCCTCTAAGAGTCCAGAGCATTATAGCAGCTGCAAAGGGGACCGACTCCATATGAAAGTTTAATTACCTGAATACAATGTCACTAAAGTCCCTTTTGGTGTAATGGTCAGGCTTCCTCACCACCCCCATGAAAACCAGCCGAGACGTAGCCTGCCCTGATCACAAAAAAAACTACGAACTTTCTAAACAAAATGATTTAAAAAAGAAAATCCTGCTTTAATGTGAAATAAAATGATTTTTCATTTTATATATATTATATTACACGTATAGTGTGCTCTGTGTTTAATAAGAGTATAGATTACAGCCACTATTACTGGAATAGATCAAGGACATTTTATGGGGATATTTGTCCAGCAAATATGGAATTTATTTGAAAATACCAGGTAAGTTTGCGGCAGACACTCGGGAGGGACGCACGATTCTAAGGTGTTTTTCTTCAAAGACAGGCTACTGGAAATTACGACACTTTGTTCATAAATGTCTTAAAGCTTGCTGAATGTGTTAAAAGTTGTTTCGAGTTGGTTTGGTGTGGTTTTATTGTGTTTTTATTGAGATTTTTCATGTTTTCTTGAGAAAAATCCCTGTTGTCCGGTTTGTGGGCGGAGTCGGTTGACCTGTCCTGATGTGTCGGCTCGGTCGTGACTCTCAGAACTCTATGAGTGAAAAGAAATCTTTGGGCTCGTGTTTATTTGTTTATAATTATATTATAAATATATGGATTATAGACAACAAGCTACCAGCCCATGAGCCTCCGCGCTCTGTGCGTCATATCTCTGATTCCCGTCAAACTTCGGGGTTAGATAGGGCTCTAGGAGACCTTTCCAACGAGCCTGAGCACGAAGCTCTCCTCCACCCAGAACTGGAGAAACTCGCACTTTAAACACCAAGGTGTCCCAATACTTTTGTCACACAGAAATTCCGAGGGGCATTGCTCCGCGGGGCCAGCTCCAATACGCATCAAACTTCACAGTTGAATAGGTCTCCAGGATACCTTTACAACGACCCCTGGTTCACCATTCTAGTCCCCGGAGTTATTAGCCGTAAACCGTTAGAGAGGATTAAAATGCGCTCCAGGTCTAACGCTGAATTTCTCCCCGCAGCTCGCGAAATCTTTACAGGGACAGTCATCTCCCCAAGACCAATCGACCGTGACCGGCGAAGCTCTCCTCCAAGCGGCGGAACTCCGCGGGGCAGGTAGCAGTCCCCGTCAAACTTCACATTCAGACAGGCTCCACCAGACTTTCCAAACGAGCCCTGCTTCTCTAATAGACAAGTTGTATACACACTCTGCTCTGTTTTCTCCGAGCTCAGGCTTTTTAATGCGTTGGCGCTTGACTGTAATGCGCTGCGTTTAGATTGTTTCAATTAGCATACTGCGGGAAAAGTCGAGAGCGCGCAAAAAGTCGTGCTGTATGGCGGTGTAGAAATTGCGCATGCTCACATCGACATTTCGATTCGATTTCAATTAATCGCCCAGCCCTAGTTCAGTGGTTTATAATGTGTCTTAGTCAATCAGAATCAAGAACTGGACCGGCACAGTGTGCACATTGTGCAGGTCCAGTTCTTGATTCTGATTGACTAAGACAAACTATAAACCACTGAACCCACAAACTTGGAATTAAAAAACCTTTTTAGACTGACAGTTAGGAACAGAAAATCGTGAGCATATCCTTAATTATTTCATTCTGAAATGATTTAATTTGGGTCATTAATATCCAGTTTCTATGACTGCGTGTATTGTTTGTCAGATTAATTACTGCCGATGGTGGTGGTTCATTGAAATTTGAATAGATTAACTGCCTATTGCAGACTCTTGAGTAAGAAAATGTTCTCTACTTTACATAAATAAGACCTAAAATATAATCAGATTTTCAAAATAGACAAAGATGGCAACATCTTTGAGTGATAAATGTATGTAAACCTTTTATTTATGTGGAGTTTGTCTTGTGCAGTCATAACTGCAACTAAATTACAGATCAGTGCTGCACAGGGACTTGTAGCCTCCCTGCAGAACAGCTTCAGTGCTGGGATGCTGGTGGGTTGTTTTACTGTGGGCCTTAAAATGGACTCCCCACTCCAAAGCAGTTGTAATAGCCTCTTTTCTTCATGGGTAACTTTCCACTAGATTTTTTTAAGGGTGTATGTGGGACTTTTGCCCACTCAACATGAAATCATGCACTGATGTTGGATGAAAAGACCTGACTCTCAACCGATTCATCCCGAATGGGTTCAGTTGGGCTTATATTTTCACTTGAGGATAATTTCTCTGAACTTTTTACACCCCTGCATTCTATTCCTAAAATCAGAAACTGAGAAACAATAATGAAAACCGCACTAGAGGCTGCTAGGTGAACTGTGGAGGAGATCTGACAGTTGAACCACTGTTCCCCACACATGGTTTTAGGTTCCTCATGGACCAGTTTTAAACATTGCACATATATTCTTTGTGGGAGAGAAATATATCCTGATTGCACCTAAAAGGAGTTGCAAAATACAGCTAGGTAATCTTAGTATACCTGGTTTACAGTGTCCAGTCAGACTTTGAGATGAGTGAAGGGTGCTGATTAAAGTAAATCCTCCTTATTTACTTTCCAATCAGATTTCCAGATTCCATGCAGTGGGTTCCCAGCAGCATCGCACATTACTCCTGTAGCTACTCTGTCTTTTTTTCTGCTTTGTCTGATGTTATAACTGTTTGGGTTGCAATTTGCAGAGACTTCAATCCTCCTCTGCATGAGTGACGTGATTAATCAAACCACACGCAGAACATCCGAGCTCGGTCAGCGACTCATTAGAGCGCTAATTTGCTTAGGGGTTCAGTACGTGATGTGAAATGTTAGTTTGATTCAGTCATAGAGGGCCTTTAGCAATTAGCATATTGCACAGGCCAAAAGTACAATTACAGGGACCTCACAGGAACAGTCTAGCACTTTTCTGCCTAATCTCTGTCTGAGGCGTTTGCAACACGTCCTTCTTTACAACAGTAATAACACACATAGAAGGACGTCAGTGGAAAGCTGCAGAATTCTGTCAATAAACTATTATGTGAAATGCATAATATCAAAAACCATGTGTGTATTCTAATGGTCCACTTTCAACTGATTAGTGTTTGGGTGTGTAATTAGCATTTTTGCTGTCAGTGCCAAAGCTACAGATACTCAAACATTCACTATGCATAATTATCTGCTCAATATGGTGTTAATGGACACGGTTGTTCCACAGTGCTGTGAGAATCAGGGAAGGAGCTTCTGGTAAAAGTTTTTCTGTTTTAGTGGGAAATGCTTGTAAATGTTAGCTAGCCACAGTAGCTACGTAGCTTGTAGGCTATTATAAAGAGACTGACTAGCTAATGACAGCTAACTTTTTAATTTATCCTTACATGCCTACAGGTTAGAAGGTAAAACATTTTTAGTTCACTGGTGGTGGAGTTAGTGGACCCAGTTTGGGTTCTGAACCTTTTCTGTTCAAGCAGGACTGTGTCCCAGTGCACAAAACGAGCTCTATAAAGACTGGAGGTGTTCAGTGTGGAAGAATTGGCATAAATTCCCATACGAACTCCAAAATCTTCTGGAAAGCCTGCCAGGAAGATTGAAAGAAGCTGTTATATCTGCAAAGAGTGACCACCTCCAGATTAAAATCTATGGATTTTAAATGCAGTGTCATTAATATCCCTGTTGGTGTTATGGTAGGGCGTCCCAATACTTTTGACCATATAGCGTATTAGTCGCATAGTATTTTTGTATTTTGTTTTTCTGAGTAAAAAAAAACAATGCATCACGATTTTTGAATGTATGAAATGGGTATGGATTAAAAATTAGGATGGCTGGAAAATATTTTTGTAGTCCTAAAAAATGTTCAGGTTAATTTATGCAGTTCCATTATATGGACGACTGCATGTTCACCATTCTCTAAGCAAATTCTCTGTCTAATGCCCTAGTGGACCCATCCCAAACACTTCTATTCTGGTCTATTCCTGTCCTGTTCTCCCAGCGTGCATAGAAAGTCTAATTGCCAAGCAGGCAGAGGTGTGTAATTATGGTGGCACAGAGCTGCTTAAATGGAAATGGGAGATGCCCCTCCCCTCCCTTCCCTTGCTCCTAGAGGGGAGAGAGCGATGAGGATGTATTGGAATAGAGGACGACCTGTGGAAGAAATAAATAGAAAAATAATGGAGTGAGAGTGCGTTGTGAGAGGGGTACAGCGTCACGCAGCCTTTTATTGTCTCTGAACAATAGCAGGCTGTTAAAAGCACTGGTGTACTCCCTCTGAGCCTACCACACTCTGTGGACCCGTTTTAGTGAACCGTATTTGAACTGCGTGTTCAGAGAAGACTTTTAGTGATACGGGACGTCTCACGCCTGATATTCTGTGATGGGGGCGGGTGCAGATCTGCTAATGGATGTCGTGAATGTTCTCAGTGTACAAATATGGTGGAAAATGCCAAACGCTCCATATAAGACGTCTGCAGATGCTTAATCCTACCTTTAGAATGTGTTATTCACTTAAAATGACATGATTTATTTAATGTATGTTAACTGGTGGCCTAGTGGTTAGGGAGATGCCCCTGAGATCAGAAAGTTGGCGATTCAAATCCCAGGACTGCTAGTGGCACCACTGAGGTGCCCTTCAGATCCCCTCACACTACTCTCTGGGCGCTGAGTTCCTGGCTGCCTGCTACTTCACTTGGCGAATGGGAACTAGATTAGTTAAAAGGATGAAATGTGTTAAATACAGAGAATTTCACACTGTTTACACTGTGTGCTGTGGTGTGTTCGCATATGACCGCATGGTAGCAAGACATGGTAGGTTTTCAACTCTTTTCACACCCATAATAAAGTCATAAAAGGCAATGTCGCAGTGTTCAGGAGGTTGCAAAGACTTTTTGTTAAAATAAAAAAATGTGAAAATATTTTATTCTCTTTTTTTAATCATTCAAGGTAAAATAATTGTTTAGATTGCATTATTAAAAATATTTAAAATAGCGCATTATTTACTTAATGCCAACAGTTATTTTATTGCTTGTTTATAAAGTCTTTTATTTTGAAAGTTCAGTGCTTTTTGAGCTTGGATGCTGGAGCACATGACTATAATGGATTAAATCACATACAGGTGTATCACGTCAGGTCCAATTGATTAGAACATGGTTACTCAGCATTTTCAACTAGGCTTGCCCTGTTTAAACCCCGGACATTTAGTCTGCGGTGCTCCTGACTGTTTAAGTGAGAGTGAGCACCATGGTGAGATCAAAAGAGTTGAAGCTGAGGCCCTCAGAAAGAAGGTTGTAGCAGCTTATGAGTCTGGGAAGGGATTTACAAAGATCTCAAAAGAATTTGAACTCGCCCATTCCACTGTCTAGGAAACAATCCCCAGCATGCACAGGTCTGGCCGTCCAAGCCAGTTCCCTCTGAAGATGCTAAAGAAGTCTCTAAAACCCCTTAAATGTCACCACTGGATATACAACAGGTTCTTGCTACTGTAGTAAAAGTGCATGTCTCTACAGTCAGAAACGGACAGCTTGGGAAAATTAAAGCTGACCCAAAACATCCCAGTAAATCTGCCAAGGCCTGGCCGAAAACTAAAAAAAGCCCAGATCCCATTGAGATGCTGTGGGGTGATGCAAAAAACCCTTAAACATCTCAGAGTTGGACGAATTCTTCACTGAGGAGTGGAGTTAACACTCCTCAGACTGGTGATCTTGTAGGGGTGGCTACAAGAACGGTCTCCCTGCAGCTATTACAGCCATTACACAAGCTGTCAGGGGGAAGGGTCTATAAAATATGCCCATGTAAATAATTTTGTAGGACAACAAACAAACGTACAAAAAAACCAAATAAAAACAGCATCATAGGAAAGCACCACTTTAAATTGCATTCAGTTCATTACGAGCCCCGCTGGACAACAGGGGTCTAATAACCTTGGATAAAATCTCAGGTGTATGAGGCAAATAAAATGTACGGACAAAAGTATTGGGACGCAAGTATTGGGACGCAAGTCTTGGCTGTTCAGATGACCCCTTACTTCCAGTGAGGGAGTGGGACCAGCTCCGTATTAAAGTCTATGTATTTGAATGCAGTGCCATTAAAGTCCCTGTTGGTGTATTTATTGGCATCCCAGTAACGTTTGTCTGCGTGGTGTAGATAATAACACATTCTAACCTGTATGTACACAGGCACAAAACATCATCAGTGTGTCTCATTCTTTTGCACCGTTGTCACATTCCATTACATTTGGTAGACGCTTTTATGCAAAGAGTTCTAACTGCTAAATCTTTAATTAGTGAGAAGTGAAAGAATATGTAAGCGGATACAGAGACAAGAACAAGTGTGTTTTAGGATAAATATTCCATCAGGAGGTTCTCTCTGAATGGATGACATTTCAGAAAGTTCTCGTCTGTTCGGAGAGCACCTCTTCTCCTGATCGCTGGTGAAAGAAGCTTCGGCTGTGTTCCATTTGAACTGGGAATTCTGTATTTCAGAGTTCTGTGTTGGAGATTTCAACTGAAACACTCAGTCCAATTTTAGACATGTAAATAAGCAGAACCTCACCAAGGATGACCTCAGCATCCAAGATGGCTGGTCTGTGCTTCGTAACAGTAGCTTCGTAAACACTGATTATCATCACTTCTGCCTTGCTAGTCTCATTGGTCCCATTTTTGCAGTTAACAGTTTCATCTTTCCTTCTAAGGCTTTCCTCAAGATTTTGGAGTTTCTGTGGGAATTTGTGTCCATTCATTCTGTAGCATTTATGAGGTCAGACACTGATGCTGGACAAGAAGTTCTGGGTCACAATCTCCGTTCCAGTTCATCCCTGGGGGTGAGGTCAGGACCAGTCAGGTTCTTCCCCACTGAACTCCTCCAGCCACAACCGAATCAATGAATTAACAGAGACAGGCCAGCAATTAATAATTAATTATTCATTTAATTATCTGTGATTTGATTTGTTTATTTCTGTACATATTCATTTTGTAGTAATATTTACTCATTACTGGACTGAAATGCAGTTTAGTTCCTGTAGCCCGCTATGGATGTTTTTGTGTCTGGTGTTAATCTGGCCGTCAGTTGTGTTGCCAGATTGAGAGGCTGGTTTCTGCCCCGTTCAGTACAAACTGAATCTTTAGTCAGGTTTTATATGAGGACTTTCTCTCTGGCTTGAATTCCCCATTTTCTAATCTCCACCCCCTTTGATGTGGCTTCTTCTGTAAAGAGCAGCAGCCAAACACTGAGCTTACAAAAGATGGAAACCACAATAAAAGTGTTTTTTGTTTAGTCTGAAACAAGCTGAGTCAGAGACTTTTATACCCGCCTTATTAACAGCCTCTTATTAACAGAGCCTGGCTCATCTGTCTGTCCTCTCTGTCTGTCTACATCCATCCATAAACCAGTCCATCCCTTAGTCTGTCTGTCTGTCTGTCCCTTTCTTTCTAGGACAGAAGTATTGGGACACATTTGTTTGGTCTAGGCCCCTTATTTCCAATGAAGGACAATCTTAATGCTTCAGCAGACCAAGACATTTTGGAAACACTGTGCTTCCAACTTTGTGGACCCAGATTGGGGAATGACCTCAAACACGTCCAGCACCTTTGGGATGAACTGTAACGGAGATTGTGATCCAGACCTTCTCGTCCAACATCAGTGTGTAACTTCATAGATGTGCTACAGAATGAATGGACACACATTCCCACAGAAACTCCAAAATGTAAAGCCTCCCAAGAAGAGTGGAAGCTGTTATAGCTGCAAAGGGGGGCTGACTCCATATTAAAGTCGAAGTATTTAATTGCAATGTCGTTGAAGTCCCTGTTAGTGCAGTGGTCATGTGTCCAAATATTTTTGTCCACATAGTGTATCTCAATCGATTTATCCATTCCTCTTCTTTCTTACTAATCGGCGTCACATGGTGCCAATGAGGCTGATTTGGTGTTTTTGAGGTTCACTTGACAAAAGAAAAAAAACAAAATCCATTTTGCTTTTCACCATTTAGTTCTACGAACTGTTTAAGTTCACTAAAACCATTCAATTACTTGTTACCACATGAACTCTTTAGATTGAACTGACCTCATTTGCTGTTCTGAGTCAAAAAACCCAATGAAGCCTAGCTTTGTGTGGTTCAGTAAGTACTTAAAAGGGAACTCCATTGTTCAGAAACGTAATTTTGATTACTTTGAAACGTAATTCTGATTACTCTGAATATATACATACAGTGTCGGTAAATTAACATCAAATCTGCGAGAAACGACCCCTCACTACCACTGTTAAGAATTCTCTTGCTGAGTTTGATGAGACTCGCACATCAGATGCCTCTGATCGACTTTGATTTCATCGTGATGTAAGAATTCTGCAGTGATCAGTGGAAATCTGCAGGACTTGAACACTTGCTATACATTCAGACCCCAAGAGAAAGAACGGTCTCACGAATAGTTCTGTTAAAGATCTGTGGATGGAAATGGGCTGTGATTCTAAATGAAGGGCCCCTGATGAGACAAATGCATTGTGTGCATTATTTCAACTACATTTTAGAATCTAAGAGACACAAATACTGTTCAGACTTAAGAGAAATGGAAGGAAACCCCTCATTGTAACACATTTTAATCGGATGTGGAGGGCGAGGAGGCGCAGTAGCCCAGCAGCTCTGTGTTCCCATGGAAACGCTCATGGCTTTCACACTTGCAGCTTGCTGGAGATGCTGGATGAATGAGGCTGCTATCCCAGACTCACTGCGTTTTCCAAAAAGAGCTTCCATTACATTATTGTTGTGTTCATTAGAATTCCTTGTAATCTGCTGAGATGCCATGCATACTTTCTTTGTGTAAAATTGAAGGGAGTCAAGGTTGAATGCGATGATTACTGTTGAATTAGAGCTGCAGCAGTGTGACAGAGGTGTATCAGTACTGAGTACTATTGTTGTAGTGATGGGGAGTGCAATGATGAGAGAGAGAGAGAGAGAGAGAGAGAGAGAAAGAGAGAGAGAGAAAGAGCGAGAGAGAGAGAGAAAGAGCGAGA
>JBBMFX010362863.1:0-18296 GCA_037832545.1 Rhabdalestes septentrionalis
CTCACTTTGGGAAAGGCAGTTATGTGGGCTTTCCACCATTCCAGAGGACTGGTTTCACTGCCCACACAAGGCGTTTGCAGATAATTTTGCTTCAGTTTCAGTCGTTGGTCTGAAAGTCGGGTCAACTACTTTAGGAGGTTTCAATGAGACTAACTGGCATCATTTCGTTTGCCGAGAAGTAAGTCATTGCACTTGCAATGTCCCAATGCCTTTTTGAATTTTTAGGCACATAGATGCTGTTATTTCCCGGAACGTGCTGATTACGACTCATCCTGCTAAACTGAACCCCAGACTGACACACACACACACACACACACACACACACACGCGCATGCACACACACACACGCGCATGCACACACACAGACACACACATGCGCACACACACACACACACACCAGAGGGTTTTTGGCAATCAGCATGCTCAATTGAATGGTGTTTTTGAAGGTGGTGAAACAGATTCGTTGTTTTACCAAATTTTGTTGTTACCTGTTGAGCGACAAATTTTCTAAACTGGTTTTATCTTTTCATTTTTGTCCATTTGAAGATAACCGAACCACTTCTATACCTTTGAGGACTGTTTTCATTATTATCTCCTCCTGTCCATTTAATCCATTCTCCTCCTCCGCTTCACTCACCGGTGTGTCAGTGTTGCCCGACGTTTTTTTCCCTAAAAACAAGTCCACGTTGCTAATGTTTACAACATTGCCTCTTTAGGAGAGGAGGGGCAAAATTTTTAGGAGAGGAGGGGCAAACTAGTTTGATCGAGTATTATAGCCTGCGCATATCATCGTGATCGTCCTCGTTTTTAATCGATAATACATCGAGTTCGTTTTATCGCCCAGCACTAATCAACCCCATTTAGCACTACATCTTGTCCAGCAGACCTAGATAACGTAACTGAATGCTTCAAGAGATCTCTTCAATCCACACAAGACTAGGTTAAACCTCTAAGATGTTAAAAATTTGACAGAAAATTATAAAACAACCCCAGTTTCCTGTTTGTACAATTTCTAACCTACTAAGATCCAGGGAGGTGCAGATCCACAGGTTCCTGCAAGTTATACTAGTGGTGTTTTTATTGACTTTTTCAATAATAAAGTAGAAATAATTAGACAAATTCAATCTAGAAATTCGACTCAACCACATTTGCAACCCGATTCCGCAGACAGATACTTATCTGATCTCAGAAACTGACTTCTTTTAACCCAGTCCTACAAACAAAACTTTCTGCATTTATTCTCTCTTCAAAATCATCTAACCGTTTGCTTGACTCTATTCCCACCAGTTTACTAGTCCAACCAGTAATCATCGGGCCTCTCCTTATCAGTATTAAACCCTTCAGGTAGTATTGTTTATCTACCGAAATCTTTTAAATTAGCAGCTATTAAACCTCTGTTAAAAAATTGCACCTTGATCCATGTGAGATCTCAAAGTAAATCTAACCTTCCATTTCTGTCCAAGATTTTAGAGAAAGTCATGTACATTACTACACAAAAAACGTACACATAAAAAAAAAATCAATCTGGGTTCTGGCATTATCACAGCACAGAAACAGCCCTAATAAAGATAGTCAATTATCTTTTACTGTCCGCTGACAAAGGATTTGTCTCTCTGCTGGTTTTGCTCAACCTGAGTGTGGCATTCCACACGACTGACTATGCTACTTTACTAGACAGATTAGAAAACTTTGTCAGAATCACTGGAACCCCTTTATCTTGGTTTAGATCATACCTGACCGACCGCAATTAGTTTGTAAGGGTTAACAGGGAATCCTCAAGGTTCTGTTTTAGGTCCTACTTTATTTAATTTCTAAATGCCCTTAGGGATGATTATTTGGAAACAGACGATACACAGCTTTATATCTCTGCAAATTCTGATGACGACCCTAAGATTGGAAACTACATTAAATAAGATTGGGGACTGCACTGTTGTGTACAGTGTCCTTGAGTGTTTTGAAAGGCGTTGTTTATATTGTGTATTATTATTATTATTATTGAAGATATAAAAAACTGACGTCACATTACTTACTCTTACTCAATGGTACTAGAAACAAACTGACGGGTCTAATATTCAAAAACCTAAACAAGCTTCAACTCGTCCAGAATGCAGCAGCTAAAACCAGGAAACCCGATCGCATTAGCCCAATATTATCCAGACTTCATTGGCTTCCGATCAAATATAGCATTGACCTCTACTAATTCTACTAATGACATACAAAGCCTCCCCCTTCTAGCCAGGCTGCTCTAGCTAGATATGTCGGAACCTTAACTTTTACCTTTGTTTTCCTCTGTTTTCTCAGAGCGGAATGCTTCACATTTGCTGGGCTGGTCACTGTTGGAAATTGCCCTTAACTGGACTTGGCACAACTTGGGCCCTTCCCTAAGCAGGAGCAACCACTGCCTAAAATTCCTGTGGAGACTGATGCTCCTGATCCTGATGTTTATGGACTACGCACTCTCCGTTCCTCTTCCAAAAATGCTTACCTCTCCGGACACTTAGTAAAACCAACTGTTAGCCCTAGAGCAGCATTTGTCAAACTTACTTGTCCTGGGGACCATTCATGTCAGGCTTTAGGGCTGCAGGGCCATCCATAAATTACCAGCCCACTCATCTCCCAACCCCCCAAACCCTCCGCGGGTGCATATTCACACAGATAAATGGGTAGATAGATAGATATTATTGCTATATATAGATATTATTATTATTTTTATTAAACCACTACCACTATTGTTATTGTTATTGTTAATATTAGTATTAGTATTATTAGGGCTTATGCCTATGTAAGAACAATATTAAACATGACCTAACAGGAGTGCTTTGGCAAAATTTTTGATAAATGTATTATTGTCAAGTACATATACAGATATACATGTATATTTTTATGTACCTATACCTATATATTTTATACCTATACATTTAACCACCCCTTTAAACCACATTTTTAACACTGCCAAATGGTGCTGAATGTGCAAATTGACTTTTAACATAAATTACAGGTATGATCACCTACAGGGATTATTTGGCACCAAAAACATTAACTCATCATTTTAATGAGACAGGTGTGCATGCTTTCTCAACCACTAACTGGTCAAAACGAGGAAGGCATGCTGACAGAGCCGGTCCGGGCGTGTGTTCTGAGTTCAGCCCATTTCTTTCCTCTTTTTTTTTGGCTGCTAGTTCAGAAAAAGCGGTCTCACACTGATCCACGGAGTGGAAGGGCATCTGACTCGCCATGATTTATCGATAACTCTCTTAATGTGTAAGTGTTCTTGAAAAGTTTGGAGTGAATGAGAAAAAGGGTGGGAATGCCGAACATTCTAGAATGCTGAAACAAGGGACGGGCCACACTGCTGATCTGACTGATTTGCAGAAGCGCAGACTGGCAGTAGGCCTGTAATAATAACAAATTTTGCTGGACGATAAATTGTCCCTGAAATTATTGCGATAATATTATCGTTGTGTCCATTTTTTTTTTTTTACTGATGTAATGATAATTACATAATAATGCAAATGCACACTTTCAAAGATCCATAAACTTTGATTTCTAAAGAACATATAACACTGGGACCGGAAGACATTGTAAGACAGTCAGCAAACGTTGACTTTGTGTGGCTTAAGGCAGGATCTCTCAGGAGTAGCATTGTGTCCAGCTGTGCTAAAATTCTCTTGTTCAATGCTTGGCAATACCTTTCTACAGAGGACCACATGAAAAAATCTGAATCTGAAATTAATTCTGCGCAAAAATAATTTTCTCCCATTGTAAAAAGCAATCATATTTACTCATAATCAGAGGTATAAGAATAGTCAGTAAGTATTTATGTAAATGTAAAATAAACGTTTTTTTTAGATTTAGATTCAGATTTGTTGAAGACAGACATGGCAGGAAACAACACAGGTGTGAGACCTGAATTGTGTTAATCACAAACATTATAATATATAAGCAAAACGGCCAAAAATAAAAATATAAATGCTAATATTTTTATATAAAACTGTAAAACAATCTAAGGGCTTATCAACACACAAAGCATTAATATTTGCCAAGTTTGGCAAAATTATGATTCTACAGATGAAAATAAATTAAGAGCCGTGTGTTTTTTTTTTTCCTCAGAGATCGTCTCCTCTCGCCCGAACTCTGGGAAAAACGGATTAAAAAGACCTGCGTCCTGCGGGGCTTAGTTTGAGTTTGTTCACCCCTGCTCTTGCAACTGTTTTATCACAAACGTGACATGCCAGCTAGCACAGTAGTTCACCATGTCCATTCGGTTTAAATCCAAAGTGCCCCCACACTGCAATTAATTGATTAATTGTTTATCGTGACAGACCTAACCGACAGGAAACCACAGTTTGAGATATGCTGCCATAGGGGGCCTATACATCTATAATCTTGTTCATTAAGGCCTTCTGTTGTTATTTATCCCCATAAATATTCTCGTTCCCATCTCTCTGGGTCAACCTGAGAAGGACGGGTTCCACTTTTGAGTCTTGGTTACTCCCGAGGTTTCTTCCTCCAGCTGAGGGGTATTTTCATCACCTCTGTCGCCTCAGACCTGGACTTTGTAAAGCTGTTTTGTTACAATTTGGTTGTGAAAAGTGGGATATAATTAAATGGTAATTTAATTTGATTGAAGCCAAATGTGGCAGAAAAACTTATGAGAGTGGTGCAGGATATGTATGGAGGCAGTGTGAAAGCAGGTCTGGGGTAGGAATGACTGATAATTTGAAGGTACAGGTGGATTTACACCAAGGATCAACTCTGAGCCCTTGTTTGGCTATTGTGAAAGACAGGTTGACAGATGGGATCAGACAGGAGTCCCCATTGACTATGATGTTTGCAAATGCTAACATCTAGTGACAGTAGAGAGCAGCTGGGAAGGAGGGGATAGAGATATGCTCTGAAAAGGAAAGGAGGAATGAAATTCAGCAGGATTTAGACTGCATACCCGTGCATGATTGATAGTAAAAAGACAGTGGAATGGTAAGGATTAAAATAGATCTGGCAAATTTGGGGAACTTCAAGTAATTTGGGTCAACAGTCCAGAGTAACGGCATGTGTGAAAGAGAGGTGAAGAGAGGGAGAGTGCAGACAGGGTGGAATGGGTGGAGAAGAGGGGCGGAAGTGATTTGTGCCAGGCAGGTACTCGCAAGAGTGAATGGGAAGATGTGCAAGACGGTAGTGAGAACAGCTGCCTGTATGGTTTAGACAGGAAGCAGAACTGGAGGTGGTACAATTGAAAAAAAAAGATTTACATCGAGAGTGACAAGGAGGGACAATATCAATAATGAGTTAATTAGAGGGGCAGCTCTAGTTGAACCTATTGGAGGAAAAGTCAGAGAGTTTGTGAGAGAGATTGTGCTCGCTTGGACATGTGCATCTGAGTAGGTTGGGAAATGGATGCTGAGGACGTAGCTGCCCGGGAGGAGGAAAAGGCGATGTAAAATAAAAATGTATTCCTTAAACATCCTAATAGACAAAAACTGACAAAAAAAACCCAAATACTGCTTTAACCTTAGTAAAACCCAAATCTTCTGTTTTAAGATCCCTATTGAACAATCTATCCATTTGAAAGTTTTAAGGGAACTGTTACTGGTGGGATAACTTATTGGTAAAGCAACTATATATATTGCTTTAATGACAATGAGTAATAAATTCAGCTGAATGTGTGGCTGTTCGTTACGAGAAATTTGGTACACGGGCTGCAGAGAATTGAACAATGAAAGCTGCAAAAACTGACGGCGCAAATGAAAATAGTGGCTGTTTATATAACCTAAATCCTCACATACTGTCAGTAGCACAGAAGGGGACAGAACAAAATTATTGTAATTCCTGAGGCATTTAAAATAAAAGCAATATGTTGATACATCTTTTCCTGAATTTAATATAATATAGTGGCTAATATGGCAAGAATTAACCATGGTAAGAATGAGGTTTTCTGTAATATGGCTCTAGAACTTAATCAGGTAGGGCAAGACAATGCCTAGGTCCACAGAGGATAAATCAAGAAGAAAAAAAAAAACACTTAAAGGTTAAAATCTTACCTTAAAGCCATCACAACATTTTCTAGATCACTCCAGTCCAAAGGAACCTCTTTTAGAGAACACAGAAGTTCCAGCTCCTTCATCTTGCTCTGTAAAGCAAACCCTTGCTGAATTTTCCAATCACTCACTTGATCATATTTTTTAATTGCAAACAACAATGCCTGTCCTGCCAAGTACTGTCCTCAGTTGAGCTTGGTTTGTAACATTTTATCAGAGTCTCAATCTGATTTTACATTTTACAAAAATGTTTAATAATACTTTGTTTCATTTATAATTCTGATAGAAAATCTATATACATAAAGTTTTAAATGTTCACATTGACCGTGCGAAAACAAATTTAGGAAAGTGTCAAGTCTGTGCCATGCCCCCAGCTCTCCCGATCTCTGGAATACTGAAGGATGTTATTTAAATTCCACTCACCTCAAAAAAATGGTAGTCATAAAAAAAAGGTGTGTTGTTCTCTAATTTGCCCTGTTGAGCCTCATCCACCTCACTCTGCCACTTCTGCTCTATTTCAGCTACACTCTGAAACACAAACACATAACATAAAACAACCAGAAGTCACAGTAAAATTACTATATGTTGGCCCTAATGCATACACACACAAACAATGTATATACCTGTAACTGTCTTTCCATTGCATTGATTTTCTTAAAGGTCTCAGCCATGATCTTGCACAGCAGATCATGCTCTTCCCCATGCTCCTCTCTGTACTGGAAGTTCACCAGAGACTGCAGTGCGTCTATCAGACCCAAGTGCTTTATCACACAGGACACAACCACCTCCTCCATTATGTCTGGCCTGATAACCTCTCTGTAAAGTGCAGAAACACAATTCAGATGATTGTACAACATTTAAACAGTGGCACATGGGGAAAAAATTATGAGTGCACTGATGTGAGTTTTGGTCAAAGAGGTGTAAAGCACAATTTGGTGAATTCCTTCCTAAAACACTTCTGTTAAATGCCAGATTCAGTATGTATTTTATAGCTGTAGCAACACCAAACTGTCCAAGACACTGGCCCCTTGAACCAGAATATAATCAATCTATTCCAGACCAGTATCATGTTCTCCACAGGGTTCTTGCAGGCTTCAGTAAGATAAATGTAAGAAATTTTTAAGACCTTAAGACCACTACGAGTAAAATTTTAGACCAGCACGCGGGACCACTAGACACATTCAAATGATACACAAATTCTGAAAACATTCTACTGTTTTTGGTTCAGTATTAAAACAGACAGTACTTGACATATATATTTCCAACACAGCACTAGCCTAGCACATACAACCCAACCCTGCATATGCTGGAGTTCTTCCCCTTCAGCACTGATTTCAGTTTCAAGGACTTTGAGTTCTTCTCAGGGCATAGGAAATGGAGAGAAATTGAGCCAACTTGGAGCCTGCCAACACATCTTGGGAATGAATGGAGGAAAGAATTGGGTAAATAAAATTGGTTAAAACTTGGATAATAATCTTGGCGTTTATAAACATTTTAAGGCCTTTTTTAGGATTGTGCAAGAACCCTGTCTCCATGATTCAAACTCAGAGACAATACTGTGGGTTGAATGGAGTGAGGCCTAGAGGAAAGTCACATGCAGACTCAGAGCTGAAACACAGACAAAAATGGTGGGTAGGAATTACAATGTATGGATGCTAACTTTCAGGTAGGGCTGGCTTTTAAACATATTGGGAAAATGAGACACACTTGTTGCTGACAAGGGCAAGAACAGATACATATGAATACACTGAGGCATGACTGAGAAGGAGTTAGTCATCAATACACAAGACAACATGACCGACAGGAAAAAAGGTATATGAATCAGGGTGTGACTGTCAGAGTGATTTTTCCATGTCTATATCTGTCATTGAAAAGCTTAAAATCAAATGCTTATCAAGGTATCCATAGCCACGTGATGCATTTCCACAAGAAATTACAATATGTGATTGCACGGGTGCTATAAAACCAAACTCTCTGGGTCGACCTGAGGAAGACGGGTTCCCCTTTTGAGTCTTGGCTTCTCCCGAGGTTTCTTCCTCCATCTGAGGGAGTTTTTCCTCGCCTGTTGCCTTTGGCTTACTCACTAGGGGCTCAGACCTGGACTCTGTAAAGCTGCTTTGTGACAATTTGGTTGTAAAAAGTGCTATATAAATAAAATTGAATTAAATTGAATTGAATTATGCTTACAGCCCAGCACCACATACTACCCAGGATTTGGCAGATGCTTTAATCCAGGTCTGAGAGGAGATCTGTCAGGAAAATATTCGCCACCTCATTAGAAGCATGCCCAGGCATTGTAGCGAGGTCAAACAGGCATGTGGATGCCAAACACAATACTGAGCCTCATGTACTTGTTTTAAGTACATTACATTAAAGTTGGATCAGCCTGTAGTGTGTTTTTCCACTCTAATTTTGAATGTAACTCCAAATCCAGAACTCCATGGGTTGATAAATTTTATTTCCATTTAATATTTTTGTGTGATTTTTTTTCAGCACATTTAACTATGTAAAGAACAAAATATTTAATAAGAATATTTCATTCAATCTGGTCTACGATGCCTTATTATTGTGTTCACTTTATTTATTGAGCAGTATAAATATATAGAGTGTACATTTCATTTATCAATACTTTATTCTTTCTAAGCCAAGAACTGTATGGTATGGTGCTGCTACCTCACATGAAATGGAAAACAGTTCCAGGAACAGTCTTTCCCCTCATACTTACTTGATACTGGGGCGAAACTGTGGGCGGGCCCTTCCAGAAATTTCCCTCAAGTGGCACATTATGCCTGGGGGCAGGCGGATACGAGGGAGATCACAGCATACACTAGACATTAAGCCTGGGGGGGGCATAAGCACATCTGAAGGGTAAATGAACTCCCGGTCCTCATCAATAGTGAGTGGGAGTGGAGAGGGAGAGGGGGTGAGAGCAGGAGATATTGCACCATTGGCTTCCACTTGCCACTGGCATCTAAGGTGGGGAAGAATTCAAATTAATCAATAACAAAAGAAAATAAAACTTCATATATTAAACAAAGGAATAACATTTTTGTTTAAACCTCATTCTACCTTTGCAAAAGTTTAGAGCAAAGCAGGTCATGGCAAGTTTCTTCATCCCGTGTGATATCAGGGCCATTGTACAGAATGCGCAACATGGAGCATGCCAGAACAGACAAGCCCAAGGCCAAGTCAGCAAGAAACGGCAGGCCACCAGAAACATCCTCTGATGACTCCTATATATCACACACAGTAACTCAACTGAGGATTCAGTTACAACAAGCAGATTAACATATACATTTCAGAATTAAATGGAAAGAATCTCATCTAACAACATTTGCAGATCTTAATGAACAAAATATTTGATTTTTCCATATACACATCATCTCAAACTATTTGATTCATTCATTCAATGCACAATACATACATTTCACATGGCTGCATTGGAGCTTAACTTCAATGGCCCAAGTGTAGCTCAAAATAAATATAGAAATGTAGTGCCACATTGTACTGTTTTGCACATAATAAGCACTTTAGCAGCAATAAAAAAATTATGCTCATGCCACAGTGCTACTTGCAATGATAGGAGATAAAGTGGTAAGAGATGCATGGATAAGCATAATTAAACTAAACACGGTTGTTAATTGCTCAAAAATGACAAATTATGCACAGAAAACGATCAACTAGAACTTCAAAATGCAACAACATGTTTGGTGGACCTCTTAAAATAGCCAGTGAGTGAAGGTATTACAATTTATTTTTTGGTATTACAATTGATGTTTTGCTTCTGTTGTAAAAAAAAAAATCTGTGGCTGAAAGAAGTGTCAATAAAACAAAATCTGGCATTTTGAGATGTAAGATTTGACAATCGACATTAGGGAACATTCAGTACTGTAAAAAACCTTACTTGTGCTCGGACAGTGCAGGAGAAACCCCACATTGCTTTGTCTGGAGTGTTGTGTTCACGGCCGCTTCTCATTTCAAAGGAGAATGACACTGTGTCTCCCTCCACCTGAAAGACATAGATGAAATGTAATAGTGAAACAGTGTAGATGATAATGATGATGAAAAGGCTGTGCAGCATTAGGAATGGCCACTAGCATCTATGTATACAATGCTAACCTGGACAGTGGTGTTCACACTCAAAATACATTTAATTCAAATAAAAATGAAGTAGTTCATGTTCATAGTTCATTTTTTAAAATGTTAAACTAAGTTTGCGACTCAAAAATTCAACTGGTTCACATTGTTTTTTGTTTTTTTTGTTTGTTTTTTTAACACTTTAAATACAACGTCCCTCTTTCAATCTTTTCCTCCTATCTGTCATCTGATTGAATAATTACAGACATAATTTCCATTAAAAATCAAGTTTGAGGTTACATGTTACCATTTAGGCAATGCATCATGTTATGGTGAAAGTGGAAAAAATGAGGTGCAGGTATACTGTGTATGCAATTTTTATTCATAATCCATTAACACAGAGATTTATCTTTTAAAATGCTCAGAAAAAAACATAAAGATGGCCATTGCCTTTAAAAAAAAAACCTTATCAAATAGTGATGCGCAAAAGCGTCTCTTAGAGCCAATGCCTTGTAGTGAATAAGTAGAGAGAGTGAGAGCCGCAATCACGTGTGAGGATATACTGTCATAATATTATGTGAAATAGAGAGGATGACAGACGCGACAGTCAGGTGGAGCGCTTGTCTGTCGGTTCACAGATACCAACTGAGAGGAGAAACCGCATCAGCATACAAGCTGAGGTATTTGATTTTTCTGAATGTCAGTCTGCACTGAGGACATACTGTTTGGTTACTGAATTTGGTTCTGTTTCTGTTCTGTGGATTTGTTTCCAGTGTTAAAATTGAAAGTTGATAAAAATATTTTTAAAAGAATGCCTGCATTTGTAACAAAATAAATACACAAAATTTGGCAATTAAAAGGCTTCTCATAAAAACACTAAATGCAAAAGAGTTTATCAACACACAAAGCATTCATATTGGCCAAGATGATAATAAACTAATAGTTGGCTCTCTGAAAAGAGCCGAACTTCCTATATTCTATAGCCTGTGAACGTAAAACATGAACTACATTCAGCCTCACGAGAGTGAACGTCACTCATGGTTAAGTTCATAATTTGTAAAAAAAACACGTTCAGTTCAGCATTCTCAAAAAACACAACACTGAACCTGGAAAACCCAGTTTGGAATGAGGGATGGGATGTAGGGAGTCAATGCGTACACTGTGTTGATTTCAGTTTATATTGTGGTGGGCTCCCACAATTATATAATTTTATGGGATTTTCTGACAAGCAGGCTTTTTGATTCCTAACTGAGCCAACTCAGCCTGTCTATAATATAATTCATGAAGGCCTTCTTCTGTCAGTTGTCTCAATAGAGAATCTCTTTTCTTTTCCCCCTGGGTCAACCAGAGGAGGATAGGATCCACTTTTGAGTCTTGGTTCCTTCCAGGGTTTTGTCCTCCAGTTTACGGATTATTTCCTCGCATCTATCACCTTTGGCTTACTCACAAGGGACCTGGACTCTGTAAAGCTGCTTTGTGACAACTTATAAAAAGCACTATATAAATAAAATTACTAGAATTTTTTATTACTGGCACAGCTCAGGGTGTTTTTCTCAGTCCCATTTTGTACAGCTGTAGGATAATAACATAATTATAATATTCACACAACATTAATTGGACAAAAAAGCTGCCGTGATAAGACAGTCTGTAACAGATAAGTGGAAGACCTAATAATATGGTGCTATCATAACATAACATATAAGTTTTCATTAAGAAAAAAAATATTAATAATAAGAAAAAGAATAATAAATACAAAACTTAAGAGAAAAAATCACACTAAAAAGACACACTGCACGGTCCTAAAGGCCAGGTGTTAATGTCACTGGAATGCAACTAAAGTGATTATAACTTGTCTTGTTTTATAGTACATACAACCTTAAAATCTGTTTATCATTACTTCGCTCACCTTGACTAGGTCTTTTGGCCAGCCAGTCCCTAAAACACTGCGGCTTCCATATCCCAGAGTGTTACCACCATACTCAGCCACTTTGCGGCTGTTTGTGTTAGGCCCAGCATATATAACAAGCTTCATAAAAAGAGAGAAATCAATGTTATTGCTTTAGACATTAAAACCCAATTAGACCAAACCTTTCATATTAAATGCTAAAACAACAGCAACAACGATTAGCAGTAGTTCTGACTAATCCCATAATTTCATGCATTTCCACATTAATTACAAAATGGCTTTTAAGTCTCATTCTGCTCATCAACAAATTCAGCTCATTACACTACACACATAGGGAGATGGTAAACATGATTAATTAGCACAAACATAGCGCATGAATGTGTCCATATAATATGAAAGTTGTGGTGAATACCTTATCATAGTCATACTGTGAAGAGCAGCGAGGGTCAAAGCGCAAATAAAGACAGCGAGCACCAGGGATATGAACTGTCTCTTTAAATTTGTAGTTGTCTCGTACTGGATGAACAGTCTCCACAGTTTTTCCAGCAGCCCATGGAGCTGGGATCTTAAGACCGGTCAAGAAACCTGGTTCCTCCCTCTCATCAAGAATCTGGAAACTGAGAAAAATATTTGTGAAAGAGCTCAATACATTGTATTTAAATATGGCAAGCTACAGATTTGCCTTAACAAGGGTTTAACTGGAAACTGCACTATTGAAAATGGTTGGTGTTTACAAATTATTTTCATTATTGTTAGTTATATGCTTCTGAAAGACGAGTGACCTTGAATATTACAGTGCTATTTGTTATTAATATTGCTACAAATAAATACTTACTCAAACAATTGAGTGCTGGCTGAAATGATATTATTTAAAAAAGGATTTTGTGTGAACCTACCTGTCATTATTAATAGGCTTCATGCCATGATTTAATGGGCCACTCATCTGCTGAGAGTCTTCAACAAATAATGCAGACTGGGTCTTCAAAAGCAGAGCAGTCTAATTAAACAGACAAAATCCTATAATTGCAATTTAAGTCCCAGGTGTTTCTCACTCTCACTCATGTCAAAATTATGCATTGCGCCCACAAACATACATACCTGACTCGTGTAGAGGACAAGCTGGACAAGTCGTGGCATGAGAGCATCAGCAAGTGAGAGGGTTTGTAGGTTTGGATGCATCAGAGATGTCAAGAGTACTGGCAGCAAGTGGCCCAACATGGTAGCTTTTGTCACTTGCTCAAGTCCTTTCAGTCTAGAGAGTAAACACAATTATACAGAGGTAAAAGACAAAAAAAAAAAAAAAAAAAAAAAAAAAATATTAAAATGGTACAAACATATGTTTTTATTCCTTTTATGTCCGAGTAAGTTTAATTCTGTTGTCAATATTCCAGGGTGTGAACGCCGGGAAAGGAAGGAAAAGGAATGTCACCAACGCTTAGTTAATGTAATTCCACAATGTTATTCCGCACCAGTGAGATTTTACTTCCATCTTGGAATTTCGCATCCAAATTCCTTTTCATTGGCCTATCCCAATGCCAGTTTTAATTGCTTAAATATTTCCTGCATAGATGTACACTTCACAGTTTGACAAGAGCTAATTCTGGTCTTTAGTGAAATACACTAAAAGAGTTACATTGTGTGTAGGCACATTTAAGTGGGCAAAATGCAGCGTGAGATTGTCAAACAAGTGCTACCCACATACTATTTGACTCAGAGCTTGCCTAAAAAGCCATATAACATGTAGACTGAGTTTATGATTATCAGTTAATCAACCAATAAATCTATGACAAAAATTCTACCTGAGCTTTTCACTTATCTGTACTTTTATTTACTGCTTCCTGTGAGCTACATAAGCATTTTGAAAACTTGCTATCCATCACCAGATACCTTCAGACAGTGCTATATCCATTGGTTGTAGCAGTATTTTAAGGCTTCCTTCTTTGGGCTAAACACACAAACTCTTACCAAAATTTAATTTGTTGGAGTATAGAATTCAGGGATATTGTTTGTTAAAATAATGTAATACTCTAGAGAGAAGCTAATTTCCTCATGTATTTACATATTTGAAATTGCATCTTATCACCAACATACAGAAATATATTATGTAATATAAATGAAATAATTTGAATTTTTGATCCCTTTATGGCATAGGAAAGTTAACTGAAGCTTCTATATAAAAAGTGGTTGTAAACAGCTTGAAAATAAAATTGACAAAACCTTTTGAAATTTGATACGAAAAAAACAAAAAAAAACAAAAAATAAAATAACCTATGACATTCCGAATATAAAGCATATGTGTAAATATGTGATGTTAGGATGCCTGATTATATCATGGGAGTGGGTTCCCTGTCACCTGTTGAAAAACCCAAGCACCTGATTAGTTTGCCTATTTGAACATGTCAGATTCAATAAGAGAGTTGTGAATGAGAAGCTTTGTTTACCCCAAGCATAAAGGGATTGTTTTTCACCAAAATGCATTTTTTTTGCATTATTATAAGCCCATTACAAGACTTCCTAGTAGTTCATTCCCCCTCATTTTACTATGAATACATCCACTAATATCTACTTCCTCTCCCACTGAACATCTTACAACAATGTTTAATCCCAAAAATACTTTGCAAGGCATCCTAATAATTTTTTTTTTTTTACCTATTTACTTTCACTAATTTGAATATTTTCCAACAGCCTCAGACCAGTGGCTCTTCTGTTTAGCATAGTTTAACAAACTAAACCAGAAATGTCTTTCTGAAAAGTGTCTCTTTTTTCACTCCTAGATTTAAAATAGATCTCAACAATGTATTCATAAAGGATCCCTTGTTATTTATTCTTTCTCTTAAGGTGTCAGATCAGGGAAACATTACAGTGGGTGGCCAGTTTAGGGCGTGTAAGTTTAAGTTTGTTTTTGTATGTTTATACTTTTATTTTGAAATGTACAGCACCGCCAGCTGTGAGTTTCAGCTACTGGGGTGCTCAATGAGATGAGTGTTTTCACTGGTTGAGTTTGTTTGAGGTTTTGTATTTAAGTTCTGTTGGGACCGACCTGTGTCGGTCCACCGCCTTTATAGGCGTTGTTACAGAGGTGTTTAAGTTCTCCATTTTCTAAAGCATTATTAAGTTCAGTCAGGCCATTGAGCCTATTTTTGTTTCTGTGGAAAAATAAAGAAATACTAAAGGAATAAAGAAGGGCAATATGACACTAGGAGACTAGAGGATATTGATATTGACTGACAGTTTAATTCATGATTTCTGAGACATAGAAGACAAAAAAAAGAATTGTTTTTATTATGGAGCCAGGACTGCTAAGAGATCTGTGAGGATCACACACTAATATCAAACAGCCCTTAACTATATCTAGGAGACATAAAGGAGATCAAAGGAGATCAAAGGAGATCTCATTTAGAATAACTTTTCTATGCATTAAAAAATATCGAGTAAAATCTTCAGGTCACCTGATTTCACGATCGCTAATGTCACTGTTGATTAGAGCAATAGTGACTTCCTGAAGTGTCTCAAGCACGTCGTCACAGCCCACAAGGATTTTAGTGGATAGTGACAGGATGCTTGTCTGCAGCTCCTGAGAGGGACACACATGCGCGCACACGTGTACATACACACATACACACATACACATGAACATACTGTAAACACAAGTGTCAACCAATAAAGCTGGATGTGGAATAAAAGTATGCACAAGTGTATAAAAAAGAATCTGGAAATGTATAGACATATATTAGCTCCTGATTTTAAATATCATATGCATCCAGACATATGATTTACAGCATAATACAAAATGACACAGTTAAACACGTCATAGACTTAGAATGTTTTGTGACATTTTGTCAAAAAAGACATTAATAATAAATATATTACTGTGGTGATTATTTAAATAAAGTATTTTTTGAAAGATAAACATATTGCTAGCAAGCTAACTACCAGAGTCCCAAGATAAAATAGCAAAAATTGTGTTAGTCTGTAACTGGATTAATCTCATCAATTACAAGCCAGATCTAACCTGACACAATCTAACATGTCATGATACTGATTAAAAAATACACATAAAAGTGCACATTTTATCCCAAAAGTGCTTTGAACTCCAGAAATATATTTTCTCTGCTGTTCTCAAAGACAGCTCGGGGCAGCTGGATGGCCTAGTGGCTAGGACGATGACCCTGCAATCAGAGGATTGGGGTTCTCTGCTGTGGTACCATTGAGCAAGGTACGCTCCCCTCACACTTCTCCCCGGGCGTCTCGCTGGCGGCGAGTGGGTTAAATGCAGAGAAATCATTTCGCTGTGTGTTGTACTTGTATAACTATGCATGTGAAAAATAAATGCGTATTTTACAGGATAAAAAGGGAAAACAATAAGATCACACTCTTGGATACTTTTAGATATATTACATCCTAACACAGATAACAAGAACATATAAATAACTAGAAAATATATTTATTTTTATTGCCCATAAATAAACCTATACATAACACGTGTTAAACACGTGTGGGAACAACATACAGGTAAGATGGACACGGTTTGGAATATTTGACCACCTAAAAGTTTTCAGTCAGATACTGTAGCTCGTGAAAAGAAAGACAATGTAGGAAAGGCCGATGAAGAAAAATGAAACATACACAGTTATTTTGAAAATGTGCAGTCTCATAAGAATAAACTTCGAAACCCCCCAAATGTTAATCCATAAATAAATACATAAAAATGCTTTTAATGTGGTTAAGAGGATAACAGGGATTAAAGTTCTCTGTCGTTACGACAGATTTTCTTTAATTGTAGTGAGTCATCGACATATTTCCGTCAATTACACTGTTCCACCTGTCATTGATGTTTTAAATACACTTTTCATAATTTTAATGCTGTATATAAAGGCTTACATTTCTCAAATAGTGTAATAAATGTCTTAATCTTAGTTTAAATAGGTCTTAAATTATGGAAAGTGTCACAAACGCCGGTGTTACCCTTTGTTTGCGATTTACCTCTTTTAACTTCAGGCAGGAAGCGAAGGACGAGGGGACAAAGATCTATGATAACAGGGTTTTTATTAAACTCAAAACAAACCAGAACATAAACAGGCTCGGTGGCCGTTAGAAAATACAAACCTAAAAATACGGGGACAAGACACACAGGGGATGAGGCGATGGCGAGATAAGGAAACACTGGGGAAAACTGACTTAAATACAAAACCTAATGAGACACAAACACGAAACAAGTGTAGACAAGAGACATGTAGAACTAATAATCACTGGGTAAACAGACACACGGAACACGGACACAAGCAAACCAAAACAGAACGGCATGTCACAATAAAAGTCCAGAAAATCCACACCAAAAAGCAGTGGCAAAACCTAGCCACTGACCAGCCGTTACAGTACCTCCCCCTCAAGGGCACAACACCGGGGCGACACCGTTCAAAAAGCTTACCCCTCCCAAAATCCAGAACGATCCACAAAAAAGCCCCTGTACTCTCCTGCGTCGCCTTCCCACTGTCCTTGCAGCCGGGCTGTCTCCTCTCCAGCCCGGGCGATGCAGAATTGGACCGCAGGACGTTGTCCTTGTCTCGCGGCCCGGATCCCTCATCCAGGGACCCTACATAGTCCGTGGTGCTGACACCACCACCTGGCAGGCCTTCGGTCAGCAGGGTGCTCACAGTCCACAAGTCCGGGCGCTGTGGCTCCCGCCCTGTAGAGCACCCTGCGCAGGCAGGCAGGCAGTCAGGCAGTCCCCCACTGGAGACTGGTTGGGGCGCTTGTCGCATCCCCAGATGACCGGCGACCAGCTTCCTCTGGCCGGCTGGGAAGGGTTCCCCAGCTTCCCATAGGGCCCCTCCTCCTCAGAACCCCCCCATTGCCAGCCCCCACCCTTCCACCCTCTGCCTACTACGCCCCCCCCAAAAAAATATATGAGTATTTCTTCATCCAAGGCACGCTGGGGCAGTGCTGACGGGGACCCCTGCTAAGCCTCCCAAAACCCTCACTAACCAGGCCACAGCCGGGGACACCGACGGGACGGGGACGGGAACACCCAGGACTGGAACACCTGGGACTGGAACATCTGGGACAGGAATAGGAGCAGGGACAGGAACAGGAGCGGGGACAGGAAGAGGGACCACACAGACAGGGATGGGGAATACTGGGACTGGAGCTACAGGGGCAAGAATTACAGCGTTGACTGGGCCTGTGCCTGAGTTCTCTGGAGCAGGTGGCGACGCAGCCAGGGCCCGTTGAAGCTGGAGACATGCCAGACTCTCGCTTGCACGTCGCGGGTCGAGGCG
>JBBMFX010362972.1:0-16813 GCA_037832545.1 Rhabdalestes septentrionalis
GTGTGTGTGTGTATGTGTATGTGTGTGTGTGTGTGTGTGTGTGTGTGTGTGTGTGTGTGTGTGTGTGTGTGTGTGTGCGTGTACATAAACATATAATGTGTGTGTTGTGTTTAAATCCATAGTTTAAATCCAAGTTTGTAAACACACAAACAATGTATAAGTGCAAGACAAATGTTTATAATGGGCCCTTTACAATCAGAAGGCCTCAGTTAGCTAACAAGAAACACTTTTATGGACTTTTTGACTAATAATGTTACTGTACTGTACTGTAACAAGGCTCCAGGGAAACCCCACTACTTCACATTTTTAAAGGTTATGAGAAGCAGTGAGAATTTTAACACATAAAAAATGAATGAGGGTCATTGACCACAGTGTGATTGCAAGAACTCGATACACACTGTAGTTGACGACATGCATATTGACTGTGACTCTTAAAACTAATAAACAAATAAACAGATCTATATGAAAGATTTTAGATACACCAGAGCCAGACAGTTTGGAATGTGCTTCATGCTGTATTTTACTGTTGTTCGCTTAGTGGTGATCATAAGAATGTTGTGAGTTATATTAACACCTAGTAGAGTTCCTACGTTTATTTTCATTTCATGTGTTGAAAATATTTTATTTGCTAGAATGTCATTATCTGTTCTTTGGGTTCAAAATAGTGTCTTGTTCTTCTGAAGAGAGATCATTCGTTTTTAAAGTAAATCTCACTAGTCAAGACGCACTGTTATTGATCCAATGCCTTTCGTCAGTGTATAAACATTAATGTACGCATGTAGAAACTGGGACTACATCTACCTGGATTCTAGAGAGGGGCTAAAATATAGTAAACTTTCTGTGTAATCTCTGTCCAAGGCTTGAATTATGGAGCTTCACATTCATTCATGACTATTAATCATATTTTAGAAAAGATTATTCATCCATGCCTGTTAATCAGGTTGCTAATAAGCCTTGTCTCAACTGAGGTTGGGGTGAACCTTTTGGCACTACAGTGCAGAGGGGATCTCCATCTATTTTTTGATGCATGAGCTAATTTCGATGGATAAAACCTTCCGCGAGCTACTCAATAATGAGTCATTTCTGCTCAGCAGGAGGAAGAGGCTCGTTTTCTGTTTAAGCATAAAAATGGTCTTATGATCTTATGATTTGCTGCAGCGGTGTATTGTATTGGATTGTAGAACTCGTAGTCTTGTTTGTGTGCGATTACATGTAATTGTAAATGTTCCAAAGGCATATTTGGCTTTGTTGAACAGCGGCGGGGATTACAGGAAATCCGCTACCGAGCACATGCAGTCTGGATGTGCTTATATGTGGAGAACTGTAATGTTCAGTGAACAAGAAAACGGGTCATAATTCAGCCTTCAGTGTGCCTTTAATGAGGAAAGCCTAACATCTGTCTTTCTCTTGCGTGTAATAAATGAATATGATGAGCAAGCCGTTAACTTCCCCCGAATGAGATGCTTAAGATGCAGGGAAGTTCTTACTTTATTGACTGACATTTGCTTAATAGGAGCTAATTTTCTCCCAGTGGTGCGGAAGTAAATGCACATGTGCACACGTCTACATGAATTGTCACATGCAAAATCATAATTGTCACCGTATTTTATGTGTTTCTGTTCTCAGCTGGTGATCTTGAGTTCATGTTCTCTCTCATTTTGGCTGCTCTGTATTACTAGTAGCTCACTTGAGCCAGATGTTCACACCTGTCAAGTAAAGAAACAGATCTGTATAAGATTCGACACAACTTTGCACTGACCCCAGATGTAACCATGACCTGTTTGGAGTCCAGATTTTGCTTTGGTATTTCAAAACTGGAGCTATAAATGTTGAAATGGCTAATAAATGGTGAGGCACATCATAGTATCTGTTATTTGTTATTGTGATATTGGTCTCTGCATTCCTGAAATCAC
Organism: Rhabdalestes septentrionalis; assembly: GCA_037832545.1. Classification (NCBI taxonomy): domain Eukaryota; kingdom Metazoa; phylum Chordata; class Actinopteri; order Characiformes; family Alestidae; genus Rhabdalestes; species Rhabdalestes septentrionalis. The sequence goes on from JBBMFX010362972.1 coordinate 1,914, forward strand.
AAAAGGCTTCAATATGTTAATTAGCTTTTAATCAGTAGCAGTGTTCTGACAGGATGAGCAATCACAGCTCTAGATGAGTGTTACTTTGTGTCCTGATGAATTGTACTCACATTATCCACCCCCCCCACCCCCACCCCCAAAAAGGAAAAATATTAAACTGATAAATCTACTGATTCATGAAGGAAAATGTCAATCATGATTTATTGTAATTCAGTCTTACATGACCCTTTTCCAACCTCTGTTTATCCCTTAGATTTAAACAGGCTGCTTTGGTACTGTGCCTTTAAAATATATATGAATGATCTCTTCTCTGATTGTGTACCCGCTATTGCAGCTGATATAAATGGCAGTATGGGATCGAAACACTACTTAGAACTTCACTATCAATGAGTGCAGCCAAAGGGCTGCAGGCTTAACATGGAGACTGGTTTTCGAAGTCATAAAATCTATGATATGAATTTGTGGTTTGGGACACAGTGTGATTTACTGGGGCTTGTGGAAAATGAACAAAACTTCACCACTACAGACAGACAGATTACGTAACATCTGGCCTGGCATTCACAAAGCAGTAGTAAGGACAACCGTTAGTTCAAATTTCTCCAGGTTTATGAAGATTGTTGCCACAGAAACTCCTTTCAGATGAGCAGTTTTTTGTTTTGTCTGCAATGGCTACCGTTAGTGTTCAGCTACACAGTAAAGGTTTGTTAATTTTCATAGCTCCGAGATCACATTGACTAGTCTGTGCAACCTTAATGAATAGTTGGCTATGGTTTGAAAGACGTCTGGGCGGTGTTTTAAGAGAAAGTATTTGAGTGACCATTGACTTTTTGTGTTTGTTAGCCTAGCAGCTTCAGTGCAGAACTTCTAATACGTCTTGATTTCTTAACCGAATGTGGGGTAAGTGCATAATTATTTTTCCTATAACTGGGATCTATGTGTAAACAAAAGTATTTGTGCTTGAATGAGTAAACATCACAATGAATTGCCCTGTTGCTCGGAATTGTATATGTCTAAATGGTGCTTAAGATGAACCTTCTCAGTTCTGTCAGTGGTGGTCTATAGACATTCATTTTAATGAGATTCAAATTGGACTTGGACTACATTGCAGCATTTTTCTTTTGAACCCCAAAGACAGCCACCTCTAGATCAGAAGGTCCTTCACATTTGACATCAAAGGAGGCCAACATTTTCATTTTGCAGATCCTTTTAGTATACAGTGCTATTAAAATTCCTGAGGGATACCTAGAAATGTCAAGCTGGGGCTTGCGCGACCTCGACTGGTCACTGACTGTCCGAGGTCATTCCCGCAGTGTGCTTCCTTTTCTTCCCGTAAATGTTCTGACAGTGTCACGATTGTCTCCAAAATAAAACGCAAATTCAATTGAAAATGACCTTTTGGGCATGCACTGCAGTATAAGTATCCATTTCCTAGAAAAATTCAGTTCTGTTCTACAGATCAGTGTGGAGAGTTGCCGTAATTTCATTAATGTATTTATTCTGTTCAATACCTCACTGTGCCGTTTTTTAAAACAGAATTCATTACAATTCAAAATCCAAAAAACTCTACAGCAACTAAAACACTGCAAACACAAGTCACCTTAGAAACACTGACGACATAAGAGGAGTAGCTCAGCTATACATGCTAACAGGTACTAGCAGTGAATGAAAGTTAGTAGTCTTAATTTAGAATAGACATATTTATTATGCACTAGAAACAGAGTGGCTGCAAAGAGACAGTGAGACTTTTTAAACTCATTACATGGATAGTCTGTATGAAATTATAGTGGCTAATATGACTTATTTTTGTTTTAGACTGCATCAGTTTTGTTTGAGTATAATTGCAATTTGTGCCGTATAAAAAGTCTGAGACTGAGTGAGAAGTGACTGAAATCAATTGTGCTCACTGAATGCATAGTTCACGGTTTGGTCCGTAAACAGAGGTGTTGTGCTTTTCTTGTGGAAATCCTTGAAAAAAAGAACTTGAAGCTTATTTTTAAGTGAGGCGCTTTGAAATGCCCAGCGTAATATTCTCAGAGTACAGGCCAGAATTAGCTATTGTAGGAGGGCAGTGCAGGTTAGGGTCATCGTAATCACCTTAGGGGAAACTGAACTAGGCTCATTGCTCCTGGCTCAGAAGGACAGACTCCCTGGCCTTCTCTACTGCTCAGTGGCGCATGGTGGCCTTGATAGGAACAGCTAATGGAGGCGGTCGAGAGCAATGCGATGATGGATGTGGAGGTGATTGTTTAGCTGTCCAACCAGATGCATCCCTTGGACTGGCACTGATGCCTCCATGCATCCTTTATTGAACTGTTGAATTGGGTTTGATAGTCGAACAAATTTTCTCCTTTAGCATCATTTGAATAGGCCTGCAAAACCAGACTCTTCGAGGAAGGTCACCATCTTTGTTTTTAAATGAGGTTGAGATGACAGTCAGTGATTGAGTGCGTGGGTGACTGTTTGCATGATTGTGTGCTTGTAATTGTGTCTGTTTGTCCCCATGCCCAGGACTGTGTGTTTGCAGGTGCGATCGTATGTCTGTTATTACACTTACCGACACTCTGTGTATTGATCGGTTTTCATGCTTGCCCTTGCATACATGATTCTGGGAATTTCCCCTCTGTGCACTTGCTGTTGTAGAGGGTCAGTACCTGTTAGCACTTCGCCTTCTACAACAGCAGTTTAGTAAACGAGCCGGAACAACCCATTTACCCAAATGTCCCCTTTTTCCAAAACAGATATTCAGAGATTTATTTAATTAAAAATAGTAAATGAAAGCGGACAGATTTGATTCAGGCCCGTTCATCATTTTAAGCGTCCTGGCAGTAATCCACAAGGGATGGGCAACCAATGTGCAGAAAAAAAACACAAATGCAGGACTGCAATGGGGGACCTTTTGACAAATGATGAGATTGCTTATTTGCAAAGGATGCATTTTTTGCATTGTTCTTCACTGAAACATGTTTAGATTTCTTAGCAATTGTTCTGAATGCTTCTCCATCCATTCCATGGATAGGATGCTTTGTTTGATATTTATTCACAGTGCTTTGTTTTTTCGAGTCAGATACACTTGCAGCCTGCCACCACACTGTGAACATCACACAGAGCTTCTGTGGTTAGCATTGAACATTTGCACGTTTGCAAGATTAGGGCCGTGATATTCTTCCACAAACCGAGCATTTGCATTCTCATACACCGTCACTGCTTTAAGTGGATTTGTGGTTATGTGTTACCAAGATAAAACATGCACATTCATTGCTGCTGCTTTAAGCTTATACCACTGGTGTAGCTTTGAAGGGCAATTCCACTGATTTATCAAAGATTTTCTATGATTATGAGCCATTCTATGGGAACTTACCTCACTTATTTAGGGAACTTACCCAATCAGAATTGTTCACAATGATGGGGATAAGACCCAAAAGTCTGAAGCCTCTAAAAGCTTCCTTGCAGAAAATTATTACATGAAATGGTTACTGTCACTGCTGATGCCTGAGACATTGTAAAGTTTACTGATTTACCTCTGTATTTGCCATTACTCAGAAGACACATGTCAATACACTTTTGGTTTTACATAGTAAATAAAATGACTTAATTTGTTTTTGTATTTGTGAGATCTCAACCCTGGGTTTAGATCACCACCGCTGAGTTGGGACATTTATACACAGTCCATAATTTCATATTAAAGCCCTCCACATGACTGTGTATTTGAAAGGATAAATGATAAAAACCTGTTTTGAAAACCCCCCACTTCTTTAAGCCCCACGGCAGAACTAGTTTCTGAGTGTTCACTGTTCTCTGGGTGGTACTGTTAAAATGTGTTGACTGCTGAATGGTTTGAATCTTGTCAGCAGGGCCTTTAGTGTCCAAGGTTAACTGGCAACATCCTTGACATTTTCGTCTTTGTTCTGTTTGTTTTGTGGCCAAGAATCAAGGAGACAAGTGCCGAGCAACTATGCTAACAGACTCATTGGCTCCAATTGGGCATGCTAATGAGCCCCTCCCTCCCCTATTGAGCCAGCTGATTCCGCTTGGTTGGTTAACGCGTGCGACCGCGGCCAGTGGGGAAATAACGAGCCAAAAGGCAACGTGAGGAAACCGTGCTTGCGTTAGTGACTCTGTCCTCCCTGTCAGAGGCCGCGTTTGGGGGCTAAGTCTCCCTCTGCGTTCGGCACTGATTACTTTCACTCAAGCTGCAAAGTGAAATGTGCTAAAAATGTAGCAACGGCGTGCGTTCTCTCAAGCATGCTCGGGATTTCAGGAGCAATTTGGAAGATGAAGTTCAAAGCTTTAAGTTCGTGCTGCTTCAGTAGTTTCTTCAGGACTTTGTCTTTTGGTCTCAAGCCCGCATCCTCGCCCCAGTAACACAACAGCGCACTGGGAAAGTTTTTAGCATGTGTGTTTTCAAAGTCAAATTATAACTCATTATGGGGAAGACAACACTTTTATCTAGCATCATTGTGCATAAAGTGCTTCCTCTAATGAGCATGACTGAGCAGCAAGCTCACTAGCTGGGAGAGCCTATGCAGTGTCTTGAGGTCTAGGTTTGCTCTGTAATGAGCTTCTAGAACAAACATGAGAGAGAAACTACTCTGTGCCTGACATGCTAACGTGGATCGTTTCTCCACCTCTCTGTCAAACCCACAGTCGACCTGAGAGTCCCAAGGACAGCCTGATACTGTCTCACTCTGTGGCCCCCGCTTTGCCTGACACAGAGCACACTGTGGGCTGCCTTTTACTCTGCCTGTGTAGCTACAGACGAGAAGCAGGAAGAGCATTCATAGAGTGTAATCTGGCACTTCTAAGGCCTGTAAGCCCAGCAGGAAATCAATTTAATTACTCACATACCACATCTAACCATACCCGGGGATGGTCGGCACGAGAGACACAGTCATGGAGGATTCTTTTTCACGGGTTAGAGGAAACCCCCCTGCTTGGTGCAGCAGAGCGTACTGCTCTATTAGCATCACACACTCTCACACACACACACACACACACACACACACACACACACACACACACACACACACACATATATCTGTTGGTCAGATGATCTGAAGCAACCCACTGTAGCCACTTAGAGATGTGCTAACAAAAGCTCAGGTCTCTGCAACAACGTCTCCTCGTCTGCACGTATCCGGAAGGTTAGATGAGTAATGGACATTTAATGGAACAGGGGCGTATCTCGGAGTCACCTCAGAGGGTTTCATCTGCGAAGCAATTTGCTTATGTAAATAGTGTCTTTGTGGTAATCCTTTGTTTCAGTATCAAGGCCTTTTGCCCTCTCAGTATTCAGGGGGGCATTACTGTCATTTACAAAACCTTCCAAACACCATATTAACACAGGCAGTTCAAATCTGATTAGTTTTTTTCTGTGGAATCACATATATATTATTAGAATATGTACAGTGGTCAAGCAAATAGATGCTAACTCAGCAAATGAACTGTAAATTCCATTTGTGATTGGGGCACAAGTTGTCTGGTGTTGAATGGTGGTCCAATGCAGATATTTGACCTTTTTTAACCAGCGATGCTTTAATATTCGTATCTTACTAAGCATAAGAAACACATCTTCAGATGTTGATTTGATCTATAGGTCAATATCAGTCAGTGCTGGTGATTCTGATTTCATTTTTCATATTAATATCCTACATGTTTGTTTCAGATTTGGCTGCAAAACATCTAATCCAAATCAAATTTTGTGAAAAGGCAAAAGAAAATCACATGAACTCAAATGCCATATAAATATGATTTGTATTAGATAAGCAAAATTAGACTGTGTATGGTTTTCCACTGTTTAAAGTTCTATGTGATCTGAGAAATGAAATCACTTTTCTGTGTTCAGATTGGATTTCAGATGTGTTTTCCTTTCTCATCACTCCGTTACAAAGCACCTGTGACATTTCTATAGCAACCAAAGAAGCTGTGGGTGAAAACAAACACAGTGCCTAAACAAAAAGACCTGGGATCTGCTTCAGTAGGCATGTTCAACCTAGACAGTGTTCCCTACTCAATTTCAGCTTCACACAAACAAATGCAGCCATGCTTAACTTGTTTCATGATGGTGATCATAGCAACAGCTTTCTCCCTGGTTAACCCAGGTTTTGCTGTACTTGGATCTTTGTTAAACTGTAATTAGTACTGGTGCATGTGACGGTGTGATGTTCATGAAGAACAAACACATTTATTTAAATCCTTTTTCCTTCACCAAAGCAGAATTTGTCACTTGATTGATGCCATAAACATAAAAAAATAAATAAAGAGCAAACCAAAATTGGTTTACATTCATAAGAAGGCATGATTAGTTTAACTTCCCAAATCCCCACTTGTCCTGCCCAGTAGCAGGTCGGATGCGTAGCACAGACTGCCCTGAAGATGTAGCCGTTAAAAAGTGACCCACCATCGTAAGAAAGAAAATCCAGGGTTAGATCAAACTACACCCGAAGAATGCTGGCTGACGTGCATTGTAAGACAGGCCAGTGATCTAATGACTTTCAGTTAAGTCTAAAGTATTCTGACATAATGTTTGTTTGTGTTATTTTGTCAATAACGCACTGTACATGGTAAAATAATTATTTTATAAATGCCCCAATCTAGAATTTACTATAGCGCTTTGGAAAATTGGTCTCCTAAAAACTTTTTACAATAAATACCTCATAAAATATAGGGTGCATATGTGAATGGCTTTACTGAGTAATAACCTAAAGGGGACATATTATACCTCTTTTTAAACAAGTTATAATAATTCTATGGGCTGTGTAAAAAAATGTTCCTTAAATTCTTTTCACAAAACACTCTCTCATGAAGAGATCTCACCAGCTTTATTCTTCACAGTTTCAGTCACTTTCAAAAAAGCTGTTGCTGGCCACGCCCCACCCATTCCATGCTTACACTGCATGAGAAAATCGCAGAAAACCGGGGCGCTATACAGCCCTATATATTCAGCCTTGAGTCGGACCCAGAGCGAGATGATCAACACTTCATGGTGACTTGCCTTTGCCGGTAGCCATAGCGCTCGGCATCTTATGCATGCTCATGAAACCAGCAGACCAAAATGGTGGAGCTTCAACTAATCTGGTGGGTGTGGTCTCCACAGGTTCTATGCAGATTTCTGATGTCAGGATAAGGGAGCCATCCAAACAGCTTATAGAAACATGATTCCTAACACAAAAATCTTTCAATTGACTATTGACAATTGACAGAAAATGGATGGACGTTTTTTTTTCACACTTGGAGTGTTGATGGGAGCAGTAGACACCCAAGTGGAAATACAAAAGCATGCAAAAAGTGACTCTAACTCCTTTGCATAAAAAAGCAAGTCAGAGATCAAAGGCCTCAGAAAGCTGATGAACTGCCTTTTAAAGATGTCCAGAGAAGGGACATTGCATTTCTCTGGGTGTGTTCAAATCATATAATATCATGTTAAAGCTTTTATAAAGCACTATTGAATCTTCTGGAACTTGGGAAGTTGGGAAGTAGTTTAGAATAAGACATTATGTGGCTGCTAAGTTATATGTTATCACTTCTTTTATCTTAAATTTTATAGTAGTGTTTGTTTTCCCATAATCAGTATGCATGCGGTGTAGATGTTTAAATTTGCAACCCCCTAAACAGTTTGCTGTTGATATTTTGCAGAATTTTGACTTCACACTCATGATGTAAGTATATGTGATGTCATGTTGAGTGTCTCCAATATTCCAGTAAATCTAGTGCCCTGTATGGAATCACTGGGTCACTCTCATTTGTTCTGTAGGTTATAATATACTAGAGAGGAACTTTGGGCTAATGTGAGAGTAGTGGAGCGGGCTTTGATTAGGCCATGCTGTTACTTACTTGGGCATAACGTGCCTGTAGCGGAATACTAATTGGCTCTATCAGCTCTGAAGGGTTTTGAGGAGGGTGGGTTTGCTCCTCGTGCTCAGAAAGAACAGCCCAGCTGTACAGTTGGAACAAGAGCAAAAGGGCACGTAGGGCCAGTTCAGTGTGTGCTTGTATGCTAAAGCAGGAGTAAAACACACGAATGGCGCATGCAACAAACAGCGGAAGACAGATGCTGAGAGGCAGCAAGGCTGAGGGAGAGAGTGTGTGAGAAAGCCAGTTATGCTGCATTCCCTTCCTGAGTGCAGTGTGCTATGAGGCCACTGCTGAGTTATGGTGGGCTCCTGAGGGTGTTTGACACAAATGACTCAGCTACCTGCTGCTTCATTACCCATGTCTGCTGCCACACTGTGCACACCTATTGTCTATGTGCAAATATTTTACTAAAAGAAGAAAAAAGGTTGTTTCAGAGGCTTTCGGTTTAAAAAGGAATAATAACTGTATTAAAATGGTTGTTAGAACTGATTGAGTGCATAGTGATTCCACATGCTCCATCATGATTTAAAGTGCGTAAGTCAGTTGTGGTTGCTTTTTAGATCACAGTTTCCAAGCATTATTTCCTTACAGAGTTCCTTGGAGTTCATTGTGTTTATGTTCGATTATGATTTATCAGGCAACAGGCTGTTATGTTGTTTTGGGCCAAGATTCACTGGAAATCTGTGAGGCCATCAGGAATGAATTTTACATGATTTAAATGATCTTGATGTTTATTGGGCTGTTGGTTTTTACAGATGTAATGTTGTCCCTACTGGAAGCTCAACTTCTGTCTGTGATGAGAACCTGACAAGATGAGAACTGAACAATTAATCGTTTAAAAGAGCACAATTTTTAAATGTGAACAACTGTGACTTTATTGTCTTTCATTTTAAGAGGATACTTTTAACTCTGATAGTCCATATACTAACAATGTGCATAGGAAGCACTATGCTAATATACAAATTTCTGGAACTTTAACACACATGTGAATCACATAATGCATTTGTGGAATATATTATTCGTACATAGAACTAAACAGTAGTAGGCTGATACACCCACAAACGACAGACTTCATTTTGGCACACAAATGCATTAATGAAAAATGTTTAGGTAATTCAAACTCTTTGAATATCAAATTGAAGAACTTAGTCTGAGTTGTGCTAAGGTGTTAGCCTGGTCAATCTCTTGGTTTTTAATCTGGTTTAAGGTTAAAAAATAAAGTCTAAAATCTGTGTGTGATGTGATATAACTGGTGTTGTTGCAGCCGGTAGACAGAATGTAACCTACTCTTTGGTTGTAGCATTTAGCAGAAGTGATTTGTATACTTTACAAAATTATTGATCAATAAATAACTACAGTCAATAATATTACAGTGGGAGCTACTGTTAATACACGGCCTTCGATGTCCTTTGGAGAGGGATGGCCTCTTTTCCTTTTGGTGTTCTGTGGACCACCCTGGCCAGAGTGATTGACAGATTAGTCCAGTGTCTAATAGTTCACAGTTCTAGTTCTGTGGATCATGGAAAAGCCTTGGGCCCTCATGCACTCACGCCTCTTTGTCATAGCTAATATTGTTGTGCACTAGGGTACATTGTCTACAAAATAAACAGAGCCGTTTTGTTTACTGACCAACACCACTAGTGAGTGTATGAAAGTCTTTTGATTAGGGAAGTAAATGCCGGCCAATGAAAAAGAAAACATGAAAACTGTGACCAGAAAGAACATGGTTGAACTAGGCCTTCAATGAAAGTCTAAGACAGGGCACAGAATGGGGTTTTTTGCTGGATGGGGTTGAGGTCAGGGCTCTGTGTGGGCCAGTCGAGTTCGTCCAAATCAAATTTTTCCAGCCGTGTGTTTATGGGCCTTGCTTTGTGCACTGGGACCCAGTCATGCTGGAATAGAACATTTCCAGTTGGAAGCATGGCATGTCCAAAAAGGCTTCGTATGTTGAAGCATTAAGATTACACTTCACTGGAAATAAATCCCAAAAAATACGGGTGTGCCAGATGGTTAAAGTGGCAGCAGGTAAACAGTAAAAAAAACCTCAATCATGGAACTGTATCAATGATCAGTGACTCGGTTACAGGATTGATTCCCCTTGAAAACTGTTTGATACACAGAATGCAGCAAAACAAAAAAGACTAAAGGGTTAGTACCTCTAGGGCATCTGTCAGTTTAAACAAAATCACAAACAGCTGAGCTCCTGCAAAGAATAACTAAAACATACTGGAATTCAGTTGTTCCCTACTTTCACAACTTACAATCTGAGTGTTCAATGTTTTATATATTGTGTCCTTTTAATGAGATTTCCTTTTTTGACCTAGTGGTCCAAAATTCAGCCAAGGATATTTACTTCAGTGCACCACTACCAAGCTTCACATGTAATGCTGAAATAGTAAATGTAAAGCAATGCATATTTCAGCATATTCATAAACATTTCATGTTATAACTTTCAGTGAAGAAGGTAGGACAGGTATTAGAGTCCTATCATTCTGGACATTCCAGAGTATTGTATATAAAAAGACTGAATGGAAATGCAAGTCCTTTTACAGTTTTCTTTCTCCTCACAGAACCATGTCTTCCAGTGAATTACACCAAAGGAAACAAACTGTATGTCTGTATTTTGAACTGTTTTTATTATTAACAATCTGAATTTTCCCGCCATTTGCATATATCATCATATTTTGGTTAGAACAGAATGTAAGAACAGCTTTCTTAATCCACCACTAATTCGGAAACTCTGAGAATCAATGTTGTTTTGTGACTTATATTTGTACAATGTTGTCTATGAATATAACAGGCCTTTAAATTATAAGTAAATTATTATTGTTGTTACATCATTCCTCCCGCAGAACTAGGCTGTGTTCAGGTCCCTAGCATTTAGCACACATTCCTCCTCGTTCCTCCGGTAATTACTGTGTTGAGCAAATTTTGTGCTCAGACTTGCTTTTCAAGGCTGCCAGAATCCTTTTGGCTGGCGAATAAAGGAGAGTTGCTTTCTCCTCAGAGCTGAGATGGTCCTGCTCGTGCTGCAGCAGCACAGAGGAAGAGCGATGAGGAGGGACAGGAGCAGGCGCTTGGGACGAGAGAGGTTTCCTAAGAGGCAGGAGTGGAGTGACGGACAGACTGGCACGGGCTTTGCGACACAATGGCTCCTGCAGGGTTAATAAAGAGCGTTTTGTTGTTTGCCGAGTGGGTCTCGTGGGGAAAGAGGTCGTTTGATGGGAGTTGTTTGCAGTGGATTGACCTGTCAGACTCGGCAGCTGAACAGGAGATATGCAGCCTGCCTCCTTCTGCTAGCTGTCAGAGAAATATGAGCTCTGCATCACACAAAAAACACAAACACACACTCACAAACTCCATTCTCGTACTGGTGTCGGCTTTCCATGACTCAGCATCGCTCAGATCTCAGTTTATGTGTGAAGTTCAAATGTCAGAAGGTACCGTCCATCACATAATGTGATGCAACGTGTACCGACAGGTGACAGCTGGCTTGTAGTGTAAATAAGAAATTATGTTCTTAAACACCTTGTAGGTTTTGGTAAGGCTTTAGTAGTCATTTATTTTATCAGACAAATTGGTGGTTTATTTTATTAATTTATATTTGTATTCTACCATTAGCAGAACAACATTCTTAATTGGTAAAATGATTATTTATTTTTAGAAGATAATTATACACTGATTTCTTTTATTTTAATTAGTAAATTACCACATGAAATGTGTGGTTGATTGTGTTTTACTGTTATGATTAAATGAGCTTAACTGTTTTAAGTTAAAACTATAATAATCTGTTTTACGGTGTTCTCGAAACTGCATACAGTATATCTACAGTTCGGCTACATGCAGAAATTTTTGGACTTGAATATAAGTGCACATCATCTACTGAGAACACACTTCTGCACATTTTAATCCATTTAAGGCTTTACTGTTTCTTTGTTAATTTTGGAAACAAAACATTAAATGTGGCCTCTGCAAAACTCTGTCATGGTTCATGTTTTTTCTACAAATAGAAAAACAGACAAATTGCATAATTTTGTTCATTCGCTGTAGAGGACAAACCATATATTAGTGGGTCCCCTTTGAGTCTTGAGCATGAAGCCTTCTTTTAAACATTGATCTAGCTCACATGGATCAAGCATCAAGCAGCGCACTGGGTATCAAAGAGCAGTACAGACAGGAAATGGAGAAAACGTCCTCTGGTTGGACGCATGTGGAATGCATATGAACATAATGTGCCTCTTACAAATGTAGACACTTCAAATGGTATCCTGCTATTTAAATGTACAAATGGTGTTCAAACGGTGCTCTGTGATCAGAGAACGTTTAGTGGAAATTCAGGCCTTTTGTCTAAGCAAGAAAATCTAAAAAGGCCTGATTTCAGCTTAGCCCGAATTACAGCCAGAAGTGTCCCATGCAGGACTGGAGGTTGTCATCTTCTTTACGGACTCCAGTGGGAAGATGCGACCAGGTCATGGGGACTGTTCTGCTTTAAGACCTTCACACTGGGTGTTTACCCCTGTCCTGCTTTCTGTAAATGCTTAAAATACACCATCAGGACAGCTGAATTTAGAATGTTTGTTCTTGACCTGAGATGTAGTTTTTCTGAGCATCTGAGCTCATCATAGGACAACTAAGCCACGTTTATCGTAGTTAATAAACGATCTATGATCGGCATGTTTCTACATTTGAAAAAGGTCAGTGGGATAAACATGCTCAAGTTCATTTATTAACTAAGGCTTAATAGCATAATGATAAATGTCAGTGACTCTTGATGCTGCAGCCACATGTTTAAATTCCTTTTCGAAATGAACTGGCAATCTTCAGTAAATACATATCCTTGCCCCTCCCTCTCGTTCTCCCTCTCTCCACCCTGACAGCAGTTGCTTTGTGAGGACTGGAATCAACCACAATGGGGAGGGTAAGCAAGTGATTAAATACTGAACATTTTAAAGCATTTATTGTAACTGGTGCCTCCGTCTGCCAGAGGTTTGTTGAATGCGGTTCTCCCAGACTCCGAGGAGCTCTGTCACACCTGCTCCTGGCTGTGCCTTGGGATAATACAGGGTCGCAGAGAAAGGCGGATGAAAAGAGAATTAAAAAGGCGTGAATAGAATGAAGAGAAGGGGTGCTGAGAGGCGATCTATAAAGCAGATCAACACTACAAACAGCACAACCTGTGTGCCTGAAGCTCCGTTTCAGCATGGGATCCTAAGGAATGCCTCTTCTTCACAGAGAGGAAGCGAGGGATATAGTGAAAGAACAAACAGAACAGTAAAGAGGAGGGCAAACAAAAGTTTTAATGTTGAGATGGATAATTAGAAATCTAAAAAAATGGTTCACCGGCCGATGTGAGCCAGCCATGCTCTGAAATCTATTTAATAACCGTCTCATTGCCTTTCAGTCAGGGAGCGTGTGGAGAGACGACTCTTGCGGTACTTGTGCCCTCACACCTTCCCTCAGTCACCATGGAGTTGCTGTGGAAACGCTCAGAGGCTGAGGAAGTCCCCACACAGCCTGTTGCATTTCTCCTCCTCCTACTCAGAGTGTGGAGAGCTACATTCATGTTTAAACTGGTTGATGGCTTAGGGACACGGGTGTTAACACTAGTCTAGTTCAGGGCTGTGTACCTGTATAATTTGTTTACAACACTGCATAAAATGCCCTGTCCTTTCATAAAAAAACAACAAAACGACATTTTTATTAGACATTAGCGTCCTTTAGCAATGCTCAAGGATTTGAGTTAATGAGTTTTATTAATGCAAACCTCAATGCCAGAATAACAATCAGAGAGAATTAAATAGGAATCAGAAGAAATCTGATCCAGTTCTGCAACAGATCTTCACTCAGATAGCCCACACTCACATTTTAGGATGCCATATTTTTAGCTGTGTATTCCTTAATAGTTTAGTAGTGTTTCAGAGTTTGGGAATTATTGTCTACTTTTAGATGTTTGTCCAGAATTGTTTAGCCTAAAGTTAAAAATTGCTCGGTTTCATGGTTTCTCAACTTTGGCTGATGGTGTCAGTGTAAAATAAGTTGCCTTCAGGCCATCTGTAACCATGAGACTGTTATATATTTTAAAATGACCTTGATATAAAAAATAAAAAAAAAACAGAACTGATTTTGACAAATCATAAATCAGCCTCTGATAAGTTGCCACAGTAAGAGCAGTAGCTGTGGGCACAATAGCTTTTGACGTCACTGAAAAACCTGGCCAAACTCGAGTCTTAACAAACCCTCACACATACCTCTCCACCCTACACAGTGGGTGGCTGGTGAATGAAAGCTGAAGTAAACTTGTGTGACCTTTACACTGTTCGGTTTCTTGGTGCAGTTAGAACATCCTGGACTCTAGTCATGACTGGTGTTAACATGCGACTTGATCTGATCGTAAGTGGCCGGAACTAAATACAAGTGTCAGCAGGCTGTGGTGCGTAATCTGAACACTCAGACCACTTTCAGAAGGGGTCAGAGACGCATGTACCATATAACGTTCGGTTTGACCTTGTAAAATTCATAAAAAAAGGTCTGTTTAGCAAGTTAGACTATAAGAAAGTGAGCAAGGCCTTAAAAAATGCACTGGGAATGTTGTATTAGTACGAAGTGATCATTCAGCGACTACTGAATAGAAACATCCAATCACAAGTCATCAGTTAAAAAATAGGCCAGGTGAGAACAGCTTTACCTTCTGGTTGTCCCTTGTGGTCTGATCACAGAAGACGCAATACCAGGTAGGTGCCCGAGTGAGTAAATCTGGTTATATTGACTTGCTCAACCACATTCTCAGCGTTTGCTCAGCCACTCCAAAGTGGGTGTTTCGGCAAGTGTTTACTTGTCAGTCTGACTTTTACTCTGTTCTCTATTCTACTGACCAAACCCTACCCATCCGTGGACAAGTATCTCATGTGAAACGTATCTGTCTCCATTTTGTGACTGGGATCTTAGCTAATTAATCATCACTAGGGAATACTAAGCCATAAACATCTGTTGTTGTGCTTTAATTAAGCTGTTTTTTCCACCACAAAGCTGGTGCTCTTGGGTTTGAAACA